>VDFB02272121.1:0-69160 GCA_007258455.2 Sequoia sempervirens | reverse complement strand
TGAAATGCAAGATGTTTTTGTATTTTGTCATGCATAGAAACGACTTCTACTTATGAAAATGCACACCTACAGCAATAAGACATTTCGTCATACAATTTGCAGCCAAACTCTTTATCACTCCAAAATGATATTGCAACAATATGATAATTTTTACAAACTGAAAATGAGATGCAAGCAGACCTAGAATAATTGAGTTTACATTCAACTTCTTACACGATCATGACTGAAAACTAAAGTGCCAAACTGTGTGTAAAACAACATTACATATGCAATGTTATTGCTATAATGTGACTGTAAATACAATATCAAGATGCCGATTAAGTCAGCAACAACACCTATATGAGAAGATGGACCTAAATGCAATATTTAATAAAAAATGAAGAACCTGGAACAAGATGGCTGCCACACAAATCAAGTCAATTCTTCATGTAGAAGCTGCCTTTAACCTTCAAGATGCTTCGCCGTGCCTTATAGGATCCCAACGATGCTTCTCAAAATTTATCAGAAATTTATATGCCTCCAAGACCAAAATCGAATTTCCTCTTGGTGCGCCCCAGCTGAAATGATAACAATGATTTCTTGTAACCAACAAATAGAAAATTGGCTCCACCAATCAAGTCGACTTCTTCAAGCAAAAATGTCCCTCCAAGAGACTAAAATTCATCAACAAAATCTGCTAAATTTCCTCTTGGATCAATTTCCTCCAAACCATCAAAATTTGGCCAATGGCCACTAAATTTTGGCACAGTGTGAAAGACTGAAATATCTCTCACTCTATTCCAGCTAGGGTTGATCATTCACAACCGAAACTGACACCTCAAAGTCTTCAAACCCTCAGGCAACTTGCGAAGCACTCAGCTCACCAATGAAGTAGAAAAGTAGTCAACAATCAAGACGCTCAAATGCAAAGACAAAAGCTCCTTATATAGAATTGTCATCAAGTCTCCAAGAAGCTTCTAAAATAAAATATTATTTTATTCACTTAAGTGACTTTATGATTTATTATTTTGTTTAGTCACTTAACATTAAATTAATTAAATATAAAGTCACCTTTTGATATTATAATTTTGAGATAACTTTATAAATAATTAATTTAATATTTTATTCCCTTATTTCTCCAATTTTAGCCCCAGGAATAAATAAAGGCTAAAATAATCAATCTCCTGGTGGTGACTAGAAAGGGGATATTACACCTGTCCCCGAAACGTCTCCGGTATGGGTATAGGGCCAAAACCCCAAGGGGCGTGTCCCTGTGTACCATTGGATTTTTCTGATCTCCTTGAATTAAAATATAAATGTGTAGAAGCTGGTTGGTATTATGTTTCAGATTTTCAATATGATGTCATACAAGATGTTAGAACTTGGAAATGGAAACCTAAAGAATTATGGCTAGGACATCTTATTGACTGATTAGCTCATATTTTTAGCTTCTCAAAGAGTCCCGTTGGATAGACATTTAGATTTTCTTGGTTATGGGATCTATACAGTGTACTCTGGTTATAGAACTCTTTTGGGAGAGAACCTGAAATTTGGAACTCTAAGCTTTGGAGTCGGGTTTGGCATCCTAAATGCTGGCCTAAAGTGAATGCTTTCATGTGGCTTGCTGCTATGGATAATTTTCTTCATTATGATAATCTTCAGAAACATGGGATTGTTGGTCCAAAGAGATGTATCCTATGCCTTAAAGTTGAAGAGTCTGGCTGACATCTACTTTTGGATTGTACATTTACCATTGTCCTTCGTTGATTATGTTGTGATTTGATGGGCATTTCATGGAATAATTATGAATCTATCCAAGACTTTCTTTTTAATCAGTTGCGTCCTTCTTTGTAGAAAAAAACCCTCATTCTATTGCATGATATTGGTTCAGGTCTAATTTGTTGGGAACATAATCAGCTGATTTTCAATGATACTTCCAAGCATGTTTGTTAGGTTTGGGGTAGAGTAATGGCTAATCTAAAAGAGACTTGTCAAGTTTGGATTCAAGATTATCAAGTGAGTTCTTGGTGGGAATTTAGAGTGTTGATGAGACTTGGTATTTCATTGGCTTCTCCTTTGTTTGCTTCTTTCAACAATCCTCATGTTTCTCAAGTTACTAAATGGGTCCGTCCTCCTTCAAGTTTTCTTAAATTTAATGTTGATGGGGCTTCAAAAGGTAATCTTGAAAATGCTGGTATAGGAGGTGTTTGTTGTGACCGTACTGGTAGGGTCAAGTTTTGGTTTGCTAGCAATCTTGAGGATGCTTCCAATAACTTTGCTGAGATTATAGCCATTCGTCAAGCTCTTTTAGTTGCTAAGCTGAATAAGTTTTCTCATGTTATTCTTGAATCTGACTCCAAAACTTTGATTTGATCATTTCAAAAATAAGTCTTCCTCTTACTTCCATCAGTGGCAGTTGAATGAATGTAAGAAAGACATTGGCATCCTTATTCATGGTTTCACTATTGTTCAATGGAGCCATACTCGAAGGGAAGGAAATCAGGTTGCAGATTTTTTGGCTAAATTTGCTTCCAATTTGAATGATATGAAGATTGATACTGGAAGTGATCAGGATTGTCCTATATGGGATTCAAATAGAGCTTTCAAAGATTTTGTGAATATTAACTACAAAGCCTTTTTGGCTTTTTGATTTTTGTAGGGGTGCTTCTTGTTGGAGTTCTGGTTCTTGGGGTGTCTTTCCTGCAATCATTGTTACACTTACACCATTGTTAATTGGCTTTTCTTTCGGTTCACTTTTTTTTAACATAAAGGCAAATATTACTTATGATACAAGATAAATAATCTTTATGGTCACAAGGACTTATACCTTGGCTATGGAGATTGGAGGGTTCCTGATTTTGTTCTGATTGACTGTCTTCAATCCATTTGGATTTTCATGATTTTTTGGAATTAGTGTGCCAGGATTCTTTTTGAGATTGGCAAACCCAATTTGTTTCTATTTTAATATATTTCTTGCCTTTATGTTAAAAGAATACATAAATGCTGCAATAGTTTTGAAACTGCCAATTCTAACAAGGAATTCATCCATCACATCTTACCTATTTCACATTTTACCAATTCATCATGGGTATTTGGCATATTTGAGCTATTACAAAATCTCAGGAAACTATCAGTATGTTTTTTTCAAGCTATTGACACCCACACTATCCAGATCATAGAAGCAATAATTGTGACTTGCCTCCTAGCTTGACTTTTTTGTCGAAAAAAATTGATATAAACCAAAAATCGTGAGTTAAACTCATATTAATCCCATTCAAATTGTCAAAAAATGGTCCCAAACTAATAAAATTGCGATTTTGACCCTTTTTTTGCAATTTTTGCTGGCTCCACGTTTTTTTCCTTTATTTTATTTTTCTGAAAACTTTAGCTCTAACCTGATTTTTTCATGATAAGAGCAAAATAAAGCCTGCTAATTTTGTTTGCAGTGAAAGCTACCATGGAAATTTCAAGGAACTTAGTTGTAGGCTGTAGCTGATTAGAGCTGGTTTTACATGAAGTATGGTGCAAGGACCATACTGCAAAAGCTTGTTCTTGTGGAGTGGACCTTTAAAGGTTTCTTTCTAAAGATTCATCCAGACCTCACCTTGAACTTAGCCTAAACTTAAATTACAAGTATTAATAATTTGAACAACCTTTGTATTATTGCTTCATATCATGTTAACATATTCATGTTTATACAGCAACTTACCTTTGCAAGAGTAGAATGCAAATGATTTTATGATTTTTATGCCTAGTTTACATGCTTGCTTAACAGAACCTTGAATGACAAGCTGTGTCCTCTATCTATTATGCTTTTCATTCAGGATAAACGACTTGTTTTGACAACTGAAGATCTTTCAATGGCATTGCGAGAGGTATGCATTGGCATGTGCATGCTTATCAAGCATCACAGGAAGTAGAGTTTATTCATTATTTATATAGCTGCTGTTAGCGCTTATCAAGCATCATAGATAGAAGCAGTGACTATCTTTTTAATCCCATATAAGTGATTCTTGATCTGCAGCTTATTCTTTGTTTGTTCCTGGAAAATGGCTACTAAAATTTTAGAAAGAGAAATATATATCTTAAATGTGGTCCTGGATGACTCTAATCCAGTTCTGAGAATCCTTTCAATGATTTGCAGTATGGAGTCAACATGAAGCATCAAGAGTACTTTGCTGACAGTACTTCTGCCGGGACAACTCCTACTTCAAAGGAGGAATGATGTTTCTTGTCAAGATCCACACATCATTCTTCTGATGCTAATCTAATAGCATTTAAAGTTTAATTGCCTAGTTTTTGGTGCATAAGCGTCACATTTAAAGGGGAGTTAAACTTGGATCAGATTTGTTCATACATGTATCTTTTTAGAGAAGTTTAGCAACAAGGATAATCTGGCAAGAAGTCAAAGCCTTAAATGGCATGGAGAGTGAAATTACTTGCTTTCCTTTTGGCTATGTTTTCGGTTAATTATGATTTGTGAGACTGTGTTGAGATACAATATTTGGAGCTATTCTTTTCTGATGATCTTGTATTTTTTCTTAAAAAATCTACTCTAACGAACTTGTATCCTGTAGAGAGAATGATAAAACCATCCCAAACCAGACCTAAGTTCCCTCATCAGTTTTCTAGACTCACTTTGCATGACTGATTTGTCTTAACTCATTGTAGGACATTAAATCCAAAGATGCATATCTTTGGGTTGGGTACACATGTTGCAGATAGACAGATCTGCATGTGACGTCTCTCTATTGCAGGCATAGGGTGTTCCCTGACATATCCTAATTCCAAAGTGAATGTCTCCTACATGTAAACAAAAATAATAACAAAAAATAAATAAAATGCCTAAGCCTTGGAAGATCAAACGAGCCTGTTGAAAGCTTTTTCTCACTCGTTCAAAGAAATTGGTAGGAAATTTGGGGAGCATGTATGGCATGTCAGCATGATTTTTAAGACAGGATATAGCATGTTTATAAATATTGCAGGTTTGGACAGCATTCTCAAGGAACACTACCACATAGCAGAGAATGGCTGAAAGGACATACAAATTTGCAAGTAACTCCATCACATAGCAGGGGATAGCAGAGAGGTCACACAGATTCGCAAGGGACACTATCATGCAGTAGAGGATAGCTGAGGATCTTTCTTTTTTCATTTTTGATTCCATGTTTATCACAATTCATTTTAATTTATTATCAGATGTACCTTGTATACCAAATCCTAATACCAAAACGGACATAATTGTCTCAGATGTCTTCATAACTGCAACACCAACGTTATACCCACAGCAACCTGGAGTTTACCCATTTATAGTGTGTGTTCACATAACAAGTTGTACTTAAGAATAGTCGTCAATTTGTTTTTAGTGAATTCTTTTGCAATACTTTTTTATGCTAGTTCAGATGATAGTAGCACTACTTAGAATTGGTATTCACTCAGCAAACCCAAAGTATAAATGGAGTTCAATTAGTTGGCATTAATTTGGGAAACTAAAAATGCTGAAATATTCATACAAGCAGGGAAAGAATTATTGTTTTTGTTAAATAAGAGTTGAGAACGAAAGATGGAATTTGTTCATCAATTTTGCCTATCACAGTGTATACCTTGACGTGATGCTCAGAACTTGAACTAGAATACCAATTACAACTTAATAAATTATAAATAATAATATAATTATAATATTGCAAAGTAATAAAACAGACCTAGAAAGTTACGGTCCACTAATAGGGTTTCTTAAACCCTAATGGTTGGGGTTATCACTAAGAATCACACCCATTACGATTTAAAGCCTGAGCTTCATTGTAGATAATTTGAAATCTTAAATTCATGACTTCCCCAACCTTCAAATAAATTAAAAAACTTGAAAGGACCTTTACCTCTTATCCGTGCTCTAATTGATTGGGAATCAAATGAATAACTCAACAATGAGTGCCTTGGTGTGTGCCGCGATCGATCCAATATTTGATAAAATCAAAATCTGCAACTGTGCACTGAAAAAATCCAGACTTGTAATGCGGCAAAAATTGGAGGAAAATTGAAGTCTGCACTTTTGATTTTACATATTTGCATAAAAGTGAGGTTAAAAAAAATTAAAATATAGTATTTATTTTAAAAATTAAAATATGGTTTCAATAAATTGCCAAAGTTGGTCTTGGAATTTGTGCCCATATATCTTATGGCAATCCGATCTGAATTGGATCAGTTGTCAACTTGTATAATGATGAATCCCAATTTATTTCAGATTTTTCTTCAAGGGTTCATATAGCATTCTAGAAGTCCATGTATCAAGATTTGCAGAGACGAGCTCTTCACTTTTTTGAGTATGCCATGAAATACTTGGGAATATTTGGGGATAGGAGCCTTTGCAGTAAAAGCTATACGTAAGTTGGTTTTTGTATATTGCATATTTTTGGTGAATGCTGTCATACAATTAATTCAGCGTTCTGGACGTCATTACAATGACCTTTTTTCAGTTAAATCCTACAGGCCTCTTCATTGTCTGTATGAAATTAGATGTCGTTTATAAGTAGGATTGATGGACAACTAAGGTTCTCCAAGATAAAGAACATCATGTCTCACAAGAATTGCAACAGATTTGTGCAGATGAACTACATTTTTTTCGGCAGCATGTAAAAGGGATTGTCATAAAACCATTTTTTTTTGGTTTACTAGAGATAGAAACACTTTAAAAATTCAATTACCTCTGGAAAAAGTAGAACACAGATATTGACCTCTGACCTTTGCATGAAGCATTGTTGATCTATAAACTTTTGAGATTTTACTTCTACAAATCCTTAGAATAATGACATTTAAGTGCTAGAACATAACATAGAAGACCTACTTTTACATTTGAAGACAACTAGTAGCTGGTCTATACATCCAATTCTATAAATCGAAATGTGTGCATATGCCCACATGTCTTCTACATACCCATTAGAATCTGGTTTAGATTCTTTTTTCAAGTGCCAACAACAATTTCTCTCACCTAAAATAATAGAAATACTGTAATATAAACAATTTCTCTCACCGAAATAACACCTTGCAAGCTATGTGATTTGTTTTGAACCTACATAAAATAATAAAATATTCAAAATATTAATTTTAGAGATCAAACCCTTGAATTAGGGCAACACTATACAATGTTTGTTGTAGAAGAAACCACTTCACATTATATCTCATATGAGATACCGAAATAACACCTTGCAAGCTATGTGATTTGTTTTGAACCTACATAAAATAATAAAATATTCAAAATATTAATTTTAGAGATCAAACCCTTGAATTAGGGCAACACTATACAATGTTTCTTGTAGAAGAAACCACTTCACGTTATATCTCATATGAGATTCCAAACACATACAATGCTCCATCTCTTCTATAATTCTCTTGCCTACAATATATCACTCAACTTCTACTATGACCACTCTCCTATACACATGGGATCATTTTTCATATAATTAGTTTATGGGTTGACTTGCAAAACATATAGACCCTAAGTCTTTATTTATTAATATCTAATACACTATAATATCATATCTTTAGGTACATGACTTTATATTGCCCTTGACACGTTTTATCCTCAAAAATAAAAAAAATTAAAATAGTAAAATTGTCTCAAATTAATACAAATAGGACACCATGTTCTATCGTTTGACCATATATATATTATCTTTGTGAAGGTTTGTGCTTGATGGTGTACCTATATTTTAGTCTTGTTCTATATACACAAATTCTATTTACCACCATTATAGTTCCTCCTCTGTTATGAATAGGCATTGCTTTTTTTATGCCACTAGTTCCTAAATTTGCTCCTTCGATTCTATGTAGATCCATTGTGATTGGTCTTGTGAGTCCTTGTATCTCTAGAGTTAATGCTTCCTTGATATGTAGTACCTTGCCTCCATGGTTGTCTCTAATAAAGATGTGTACATCTATATGGCATCATTTTTTATTCTCTAGAACCTTCTTTAACATACTTGACTCTTCAACCCTTTTAGACACTTTCTTTTGTTCTATTTTTGGCTCTTGATAGTTAATACACCTTTTTTCTTAATTGTTTCCTTCATTTTACTTATGTTCTCTTTTGATCATTTTGTACATTCTTCTTTAGTTACATTCACTTGCTTAATTTTTCCTTTCCTTTTGTCCACATTGTATGTAATATCTTGCAAAGTTATTATTTGTTTCCTATACTAAAGCTTCATACAATTTCATACAATTTTTTTGCACCTTGATATTGATTGTTTTCAAAGTCTATAACTAAAGACATCCAAGAACAATATCCAACCCACCCATATCTAAAGCATAAAATTTGAATGCAAACTATATGTCTATGGTGAATTTTAAATATTCAATAATTTAAACATGCGTACCCTCTACTCGATTGTTCTTGATATTCTTTGCTTGAACATGAAGTTGCTTATGTTTGATTTTCCAATGCACATGAAAGCACTATTTAAGACCATAAGATAGTAAAAAATACTATTCCCATTAATCAAGAGAGAAAATACAAAGCAAACTAGATCACTTACAAGAAAAATATAATGCAAGTAAATGAGAGAAAACAAAGTGAGTGAATGTATAATAAATGCAAAGGAGGAAAGTGGATTACTCATTCACTAAGAAATGTAACTACCAATATATGGATGCATATCAATATCCAAATAGGGAAAGTGCAACTCTTTTAGAAGAGAGAGACATCATCACTCCTTTTCACTATTATTACACTTAAATAAGTCTAGGTAGGAAAAAACTAGGTGTAGAAAAATACTTAAATAGTAAAAGTAAATAAAAAAAATACATTAACACCCTCTTAGGTGTAGCTTAGATGGGTCCCAATATTTAGACTAAGGAAGCACCTATGTACATAAGATTTTCCCCATAGAGAAGGAGACCTCAATGGTATTGTCAAGATCCGAAAGGTGGGAGTCAAGATATAGGTAAGGAATGTTTGATGGATTGATGCCCCGGTTAGGTGGATTAGGAAGATTAATACGATCCTACCACAAATAGTCATTGGAAGCTCTTGATGAAGTGACACTAAACTATGATGAAGCAACATGTGATGGAGGAGAAGAGCCCTTAGACTCAAAATGGTGACTTTGTGATGTAGGTGTTAAAGAAGCTAAAATTTCAACATAAGTATTTGTAGGTGGACAAGGAGCATCAAGAGAAGTCTTTATATTATCACAATGTTCAAGTTGTTACCAATTTCAAGCAACATAACTATTTTGTAGTCATATGGTTGAAAAACAACAAGGGGAACAAGGTTGTCCATCGTAAAATCACTTTTATTCATATTTTTTCTTGATTACAAATATTGAACATCAACATGAGACTGATACAAGCTCTTGCAAGCACAATAATGAGACTAATATTAACTCCTTTCAAGCAACCACAAGGTCAGCCGACAATACTGTGTCCCACTTCTTGGCCAAGTTGGACATTAATATCAACTTTTTTACAAAAAAATACTTTCTATAGCAACTAAACTGTTAATAATATGGAGATTATGTGAATTTTTTTACGTAACTTTTAATAACTTATTTTTTATAATAAATAACATTTTTAAAAAGTGACTTTATGTCGTCACACAACTTTTTTTATCAGAAGGATAAAATTATAATTTTTAAAATATTGATTTTCAATATCAATATTTAGTGCATGGATATTTTTTCATATTTTTTTATTGCATAGATTTTTTAATTATTGTTTTAAGTCGAAGTAATTATAATCAAGACATATGTGTATGTTGTCACACATAACTTATTTTGTATGTATTGATTTTTTTGATGAAACAAGAACATTAATACCTAGTGCACACATATATTTTAGAATTTTTTCTCTATTTTTCTATTTTTCCATGTGTGAAACAAATACCTTGATGTTTAATGAAAAATAACATTCACAAGAAATAAAATATAAATATAATAATAAAATTTAAAATATTTAAAATTATACTTTTTGGAAAGCTTACAATAAGAGCTACATATTTACAAAGTATAATTTCTAAATGACTTTATTTAATCCCTCAAAAGGTAAAGAAAAGGTGTTTTTTTGCTAGCATTTTGATAGATGCGAAGGAGACTCCATTATGGGTATGTTTAAAGACTAGAGGGGTTTTATCCAAGGGGGTTTGATCTAAGGGGGTCTTACTTAACCCTCTTCAACGATAACCCTTTAAATGGAATCCATCAAAGCTTAAATCATTAGTTTTTTAAAAAATATGTGATTTCAGGAAAAAATCAGGATGTCCCAAGTTTGGGACCCATTATTGTTGGATGACCCTACATAAGAAACTGCCTATGGAAGACAAAGAGTCACAACTTAGAAATTTACTTATTTAAAAACCAACTCCACACTGGTAGCCAACAATGGAAGACCAAGAGTCACAACTTAGAATTCTGTACTAGACATCCCTTTGGGATTTGAACTTGGGTCTCCACAATGAGGACTCCATACTTTAACCAATTAAGCTCAACCCATTGGACATTATAGAATCATTTGGAAATGGAGGTTGATTTTTATCTCTATAGATCTTTGAAAGTTTGGTACAAAGGTCACAAGGGCAATTAATGTGCATGGTTGCCATCATGGTGTTGATATCGACATTACACAAAATAAACCCTAAGACATGTTCAATCTTTTCTCTTTACACTTGATTCTAGCCATAAGAACTAGGTTAAGGAATAAATCCATAGAGGATGGTTGAGAGTTTAATCTATTTGAAATGCATTAGGATTCTATCTTGTCAAGACTTATGGTTTTGTCTATCGAATTTGATAGTATGATGTTCTTTGGTACTCATGGTTAACTCTTTAAATCAAATGGTAAGATTAATCAAGAGACCCCCATAATGGTACACATGGCAAGTCCTTGTGGTAGGCCATACAATCTAATGTAATGTCTCAGGTCAAGATAATAATGTAAATATTATTCTTAGCTTTCCACAAACACTATCAACCTTAGCATTCAATTAGATTTTAGATAACTTATATTTAAAACTATTGTTTATGCATTAGAAATATCATTACATTTAAAAAAAAAATGACAAATAACTCCCAATCTTCTTATTATAATGAACAAAAAATAACAAATGAAATACCAATCTTTGTCCTATTACATTAATGGTTATACTACATTCAAATAGTTCTATAATATCATTATAACAAATTCATACCACTAGAAAAATAGTAAATCAGATCAATATAATGTAGTTGGAGTCTATGCCCAGTGGAGGTCAAATACAACCCTTGTATGAGATCGTCCTCCAAAATTATTAGGTTTTCCATCCTAGGATTATCATGCTTGAACACAAGTGTTGAAAATGGATTAAAATGAATTTGATTGTGTAGATGATGAACTTGGAAGAAAATACTTTCTCTTATATCCTCCAAAAATAGATAGGTCGACTAATATGCAGACCCACAACTTCAAATTTGAACAATAATCACGGGCAGGAAAGATTCCATAAATAATGACACCAAAAATATACTATTGGAAACAATATGACATGTGCTGAGAGGTTAGGAGGGAAACAATAACATAAGTGGAAATATTGGGGATTGAGGGTTAGCCATAATACAAAACTCAACTTAAACATGAGCCATTGAGGGTCAAGTAACAATCGTGATAAGATGTAGAAGTTTGAAAAATACAATGTCTAGGGCAATCAACAAATGGAAGGCATGATAGGATGCAAAACAAAAATTTGATAGGAAGACGAGAAGAGCAATTTTGGAAGAAAAACATAATTAAGATGAGAAAATACACATAAGATGGAAATAGAGAAGACAAAAGAACACAACTAATATGTATAGACTTAGATTGACTAGAAAATGGGACATGACATATAAGATGGTCAATATTTCTTTGTACAATATGCGTAAGAGCTGAAGATTAGCTCTATACCCCACAAAATGTGCAGGCATATGTTATGACATAATGAATATTCCTTGTGATGTTAGCCTGATACTAATTGTGTGTAGTTGTAGGCAGTACTTGGGGGAGGCAATTACTTGGTACAACATTGATTGAGGGTGGTGTGACTAGGAGAGGTGTTACCTACTAGTAACAATGAGTGGTGGAGGTACTATTTAGAGGTGGTGGCAATCAAGGGAGGTTGAACTAGGTAAGACAATTTGCATCTTAGGAAGGTGTAACTAGAGCAAGACATAGTCAATGGTGGTAGAACTAGGGTAGCCACCAATTTCCCCAAAACCTTATGTATAGGTACAACCTATATGGACTATATGGGTGTATAAATGGCATTGTGAACAATACCAAGTGCAAAAAGAAACCTCCTCTAGACATCAAGCTAAAAAAAAAAAGTTTTTAGTCAATTTTAGGTTTCTATGTGTTTGATTGCAATGGTGTGCTTAGATTTTCACCATGGCACCTCAAAAATTGTGCCACATGCAAAAGCCAAGAAAAACAAACATAAAAAGCTCAAATGGTAGCTTGGCTTCCATGCATTGAGTTGAGTGAAATGAAAGCCTAAAGCATCCTTTTGAATATTTTGGATGTAATGGTTCAACTCAAAAATGTTGTAGAGAACATAAAAAGTCCACTCATCTAAAGCTTACAAAACTAGTGCTCCTACAAGCTCTCAAAAATAAGAAAAATGTGTTGCAAGGTGTACGCCCTTGGTCTCCTTGTGTTGTGCAACTCGGGTTTGTGACATGGCTTAACTGCCTCTCGTGGATTCATTAACTCTAGCGGTTGTATCGAGGATTAACAGGTCGATCTTTTGGTGCAACGACAATTGTCTTTGAAACAATTGGTATCAGAGCTCGAGTCACGAGTTTGAACCCCTCACTTGTGCTAGGGGTGATTGTTGCAAGGTATGTGCATCGCAGCGCTCAGCGCTTGACATGGCTTAACCACCTCCTGTAGATTCATTAACTCTGGCAGTTGTATTGAGCATTAACATGTCAATCTTTTGATGCAATGACAACCGTCTTTGCAACAAAATGGTCTAGACCAGGACATTGTGACTTTAATACTATATTTGATTTTTCAATGATAAATAAAGCAACCAAGAACTAATGCCATTGTGATAACCTCAACACTATTCAAGACCATAAGATATACTAAACAATACTATTCTCATTAATCAAGAGAACAAAATACAAAGCAAACTAAATCACACAAAAGAGATAACAATACAACAAGCAAATAAGAGAAAAAAACTAGGTGGATTAATCAACCACTAAGAAGTGTAATTCCCAAGATATGGATACACCTCAATACCCAAATAAGAAAATTGTAACTCTTACGGAAGACAAAGACACCTTTAACTTCCACTCACCATTATTAATCCTAAATAAACCTACCTAAGAAAACTAAACTATTAATAGAAAATACCTAATAAACTGATGAAAATTAATATAACCTACACTAATAGCTTACTTAAGTACATGTACTCTTACTCTTCATCTTTTTTGTTAACATTATTTTCCTTTATCTTTAATCTTACTTTCTTCTTCTTCATCATCCCCATCCTCCTCTTGTCACAAGAATAAGTGCCTATAGTTGGCAAAAAAATACCATGAAAGAGCTACACCTCTTAATTTACCAATAAGCATTAATTTCCTTTATTCATATTGATAATAATCCTTTTTTTTTGTAGGAACCAATATTCTATGACATCAAAACTTTTAGAAAATGGAGGATTTTCTATGAAAATGAGAGGTTTCAAAATATTATATCAATTGATCACTTTAACTATCTTAGATTTGAATGTAAAACAATCTAGAAAGGTAGATCTAATATTTCGTTTGACTTAGAGAAATCATAATTAAACTTATAAGATAAAAGTTTTATGTAAATTTTTTGGGGTCAAAACTAAGAATCATAGGGTCAATTTAAAATCACAACTTTCTTGATACTATTCTAAATCCTTAAGATAATTGCCTTTTGGAAAGCAATTCAAATTATCTTTTCAATGAATTTTTGGACTTCTATAATTGGAAATAGGTATGAGGTACACAACCTTCTACAATATATGTAGCTTATTTAGAAATAAAACTAACAATATTTTGTCCTACTTTGCCCAAATCAAAGTTGTAGTGCTATTTGTCATAAAATTTTGTAAAAGAATAGAAGCATTCCAAGTATTATGCAATATAGATCAAACCCATGAGGTTGGGAAACACCATTTAAAGTTCCTTGTTGAAGAAGCCATTACACACTATATTTTTTGAGTTCCCAAATGTATACAATGCTCTTTACATCCCACTTGAACCCCCCACTACCACTTATCTATACACATAGGATAAATAATTTTATTCTAATTAGTTAGTGGAACACATTACAAAATGAATGGTGTTAGAGTAATCACTCTACCTCCACCTCTTTCTCAGATGCATGACATTTTTCATGTCTCTTATTTAAAGAAGTATATACCTAATTTTAATCATATACTTGACTAGAATGTGCTATAGGTACAAGATCCAAGGGTGGTAACAATCAAGCCTCTCAAGGTGCTTGAAGTATGCAAGCTTCAGTTGCATAACATAGAAGTTACCCAATGCAAGGTCCACTGGGAACAATATATCGAGGATGGTGCCACTTGTGAAGATTATAATGAATTTTATCATAAGTTTCCTCATTTGTTTATTGCTTTCAATAGTTAAAATAAAACTTGTTTTATTATCTTATTATGATACACTAAATTATCGGGGATGATGATCCTTATGGGGGAAGATATGTCACACCCCAAATTTTGACTTGCAATTACTTCTAACTTTTATATTAGAAATGTGATTTTGACATGAATGGATAATTTTAATTCAATTGATGATTAGATGATATTAAAATGCAATATAAATGTTTTGTTAAAAAAAACCAGAGAAGGCTAATATGATTATTACTTTTGATTAATGATTATGATATCATGGTTATTAATGGACTAACCATTTTGATGGCCTTCTAAGTTGAATGCAAGAGAAAATTTTACCCTCCCAGATGGAGAGGGAGAGTATCACCAGAAAGAAGAGTATAGACATTGGTAAACAATAGGTAAATCCCATATTGAGTCGATCACACACTCACATAGGTTTTGTGTCGAAGCCCAAGTAAGTTGTCAAGTTCTACCCTATGTTGTCAAATATTTAATAATCGTGTGGTCTAGTCATATGGTTAAGTTGTAATCATATTCAAACCTTCATTTAGTCTTTTGCAATAGTCAAAAGGAGATATTTTGTTTTTAATCATCTTTATGATTTACCTATTATTGTAAGGTTTATTTATTTATTATCTAAATGAATTTTATATATATATATATATATATATAATATTTCCATTATTAATGCTAATGACCTGCATTATGGGGGGCCATGACTAGTATTGGTAGTTAACTTGCCATTATATGCATGTTGAGGGAAATAAATAAAATCAAACAACTTAAACCCTCACATGGAGGTTTTATTGCACCATCGATGGCTATTTACTAGGCATGTAGAGAGAGTTTAATGCTTCTTGTATGACATGGGGTGATCCCACAATAGTGGTTTACAATTTTTGGCCAAACTAGACACTGAAATTATTATTTTTAACTAAATCTTCACATTCGGGCACCTATAGCAGCTAAATCGTGAGAAATTTGATAATACAAACTAGAGTCTCATCACATTTTGTCTGTAGATTCTCAAAATAATTTTTTCAAAATTTTTGGAATCAGATTACACTTCTTTTTTCATCTCCCACCTAAATTATTATTTTTTTTTTCCAGAAAACAACATTTTAAAAAAGTGACGCACACCGTATAACACAACTTTTTTTCCATGAAGGATAAAATTCTAATTCTTTCGAATTTAAATTTGTGACTCTGATATATAGTACTTCCACTTGGTTAGATAGTTTTTTATTGAATATTTTTTCTTTAATCAAGTTTTGAAGTCAAACCAATTACAATTCAGACATAGCTTGACCGTATAACGCATAATTTTTTTTGTATATATCAAAATCCAAATCTTTTTTTTTGGATCAAGGACTTCAATATCTGGTGCACTCACATTTTTCAATTTTTTTTTATAATCTGCTATTCTTCCACGTGTAGAACAAAGACCTTCATTTTCAATGAAAAACCCATGTTTAATAAAACTAAAAAAACAAATATATGATAAAACCAAAACATATTAAAATTATATTCGTTGGATAGCACGTTCTGAGGAATACCTGATTCTAGTTGGTTTTGTGAAGATTCCTCCATTTTTCATCCTCAACTCGAGCTTTGAAGTGTAAAAAATTAGGTTTTCTTGTGTTTCAAGGGGAGAATGAGGAATAAGGGGGGTTCGTACGAACCCCTAGGGGTTTGAGCGAACCACCCTCAATATGCATTTCATTTTGTTATTTTGGGCGAGAAATGTGGGCCCAGTAATTAATGGGTTCGCTCGAACCCTAGTTCAAGCAAACCCCTTTTGGGTTCAGTTGAACTTGTAGGTTCATTCAAACCCCTAAAACCAATTTTTTGCCATGGGGTAGTTTTTTCTTAGTTTTCCTTCCTCCATCAAATTGTAAACCACTATTGTGGCTTCACCCCATGATAGAGGGATAAGGGGTCACACGCTATTAAAAAGAGGAGTTTTATTATTTTTAGCATACACAATAGTTGCTTGATAAAAGAGTAGAGGTGTACACATTGAGGAAAATTTTTATTGGTGAAAAGGAGGGCAAAGCTTGTGATGGGAAGCAAAATTTCTTTATATTATGAATATAATTCATTATTATTAACAATAGAGAAGATCAACAGGTGTGTGGAGGAGGAAAATAAGTCTTAGTTTCCTATTATGAGAAAAGTTTCATATTGTGAGCAAGGTGCAGGTATTTTGGAAGGTCAACGAGAGATTTTGAGACTATGCATTGAGATTTGAAAGTGAAAAGGAATAGAAAGTTTACAAGCATGATTTCAAATTATGTTTTCTTTTTTTATTCCTAGTAATATAAAGATGAAGTTTTAGATTTAAAAAGATATTAAGAGTTTATATATTGAATAAATGTGAATGAATAGGAAATAATAGTTTGAATATATTGACCCATGAATGAATTTTTTTAAATTTTATTTAATCTTGTGTAAGACAATAGAGATAGTATGATTAAAAATAAGAGTTTTTATTACCCTATTGATGTAAGATGAATACAAATATTCTAATTTACTCAAGAAAATAATTAGTAGATCGATATATACATATATATATATATATATAATATCTATGTATATATATATATATAAGTACATGCAAAGATTATTCTTAATATATTTATAAATTTGTATGATAAGTTTGAAGCTAATTTTATTTTGGTTGAAAATCAAAGGAGATCCAATAATAGTGGCTTACAATTTTGGCCAAACTGACACCTAAATTATTATTTTTAACTAAATCTTTCATTGCAACGAGATGCTAAACTGTGGAGGAATTTAAGATGGTGCAAACTAGAGTCTCTATCAAATTTTGTCTCAGAGACTAGTGTTTTTCAAAATTTCGAATCAAATTGCACTTCTTTTTCCATCTCCCATGAAAACTGGTTTTTTTCAAAAAACAACATTTTTAAAAAGTGACGCACACTGTATAACGCATAAATTTTTTTCCTTGAAGGATAAAATTCTAATTCTTTTGAATTTAGATTTGTAACTCGGATATCTAATTCTTCCACTTGGTTGGATAGTTTTTTATTGAATATTTTTCCTTAATCAAGTTTCAAAGTCGTTCAACAAGGAATTAAACACAACGCGACTGTGATAACGCCAGAATTTTTGTATATGTCAAAAAATTTATTTATTTTTGTTGGATCAAGACTTCAGCTTATCTGGTGCACCCATATTTTCAATTTTTTTTTTTTTGACAATTATTTTTCCAATATGAGAAGAACAACAAATCATTTCGATGAAAAAACCTATGTTTTAATAAAACTTAAAAATAAATATAACAAAACCAGAACATATTAAAATTATATTCATTGGATAGTTTGTTTTGAGAAATACCATAATCATTTGAAATAAATTTTAAATGACTTCATTTGATCCCCCAAAAGCTAAATCAAAAGTGATTTTTTATCAGCATTTTGATAGGTGTAAAGGAGACACATTTATAGGTATGGTTTAAAACTAGTGAGGTTCTATCCAAGGGGGTTTGATCTAAGGTAATTTGATCAAACCCTATTCAATTGGAATCCTTAAAATGGAACTTTTTAAGGCTTAAATCATTATATTTTCTAAAAATATGTGATTTCAGCTAAAATTTGTTCCTCTTAGGAATTGTAAACCACTATTATGACAGCACCCCAAACTATTATTCATAGCTATTAATATGGCTTAGAATCAGTAATTATATACTTATAATTACAAAAAGAAATAGATAATAATTTGTACATTTATTAGCACTATAAAATATTTTCTTGAACAAAGAATGAAGGAAAAAACATAGAAAAAATAGAAATTTTTATAAAAAAGTTAGTTTTGATATTAGTGAATAAAACTTTTATTTACCTATGTTATGAGTTGTTAAGAGGTCAAGTGATAGATAAAGAGTCATGAGTCATTTCCATTATCTGAATGTATTATAACTTGTAAAATAATTTTAAAAATTTTTGTTTGAAAAATAGGAGAGTATTACACTCTTGAAATAATTACAAAATCATATGAACATGTGGCAATAGCCAAGATTTGAGAAATTACAGGTATGCAATACAAATGTTCATAAGATCAAGAGTATCTCTCTATAACCTTAATTGTTTACCGAATATAGAATGATATACATGATTAATCTTAAATCCTTATGAAAAGTTAGATAAATAGTCAAACAAGTCAACTGAGTGTTAAACCATAGGTGAAATATTGTTTCCAAGCCAAGTTAGAGGTGTGTGAACTCACAAATGCATTTCATATGGAAGTGTTTATTTTATTAAAAACTTTGGCCAAAGTAATGCAAAAGTCTCTACTTGCATTTAGCTAGTTCACAATGTTCTATATTTCATAATCACGTTAGATTGGTCATACTTAGTTAGAGGATTGTCTAAAGTTGTATGGTCGATTAGGTTATGTGGAACAACACTAGAACTTAGATGAAATAAGTTTGTTGGTTTCCTTTGTCTATACTTTTCATGAAGGGTAAGGCCACTTCCAGATAAAAGGTGTGTGGGGGACCCCTGGTCTGTGGTTGGAGGTAAAGTGCTCAGATGATTCTCTCCCTCTTGTAGACGACTTCACTGAGACTTGTGAGATAGATGCAAAATTCCAAATATATGGAAGACTTTATAACACTTACTGTGCATTGTAAACATGTTTACTTTAAATGCAATTCATATATATAATGCGAAAGAAAATATTGTTATAACTTCCTTGTTGAAATTGTTATATTTCAAATTCAAATGATTATAGTTTTCACTTATTATTGTTCATCTAAAACAAATGAAATATGAAAGTCAAAAAATTTTACCATCAATTTTTAACATGTGGATATTTACTTTCTAGTTAATTCATTAAGTAATTTTAGTTTTGAAAGTTGAGTATGTTTCAAACTCCTTAATTGGGTGCATTCTAACTCTGTAGTTTGGTGCAAACATAGATAAAGCAAAAAAATCTAAGTTGTAATTGGCTCTAAGAATATAATGTATCTCATAAATCTCACCATGCTTCTGACACTCCAACCAACACTAACTCTAACCTCAAAACTCTCACCTTCTCTTGCCTTGTGAAACGATAATACTTTGCACATACTCTGCAGCTATAAATATAGGCCAATAAAATGCCACCAATTTTTTCTCAGTTAACTCCTAGCATGTTCTAGTCCCCATTCTTCACAATATAAACAAACAAGACCTTGGGTTGCTTTCAAATTTGTTGGGAAAAAACAGTTTAATCACTAATTAAAAATTGAGCCCTCCTCTATAGTTCCATGGAAGGAACTAAAAATATGAACAATGATTTACGAAAAAAGTTGGCATTACTCAAAAATTTACACAAATTATTGATACAAGTACAATTTTTTTTTTTAATTTAAACCTTCACCATGTAAGATACAACTTACAACAATTTACTAACATACAAAATGTTCATAGAAAAAATCTCATACAAATTAAAACTAACATTGGTAATACTTTTTACATTTGTTACAAGTTAATGATAAATGATGAAAATGTTTTAAATGTTTTTTGTTCAATCTTTTACAATTATTTTATTTTTCTTCTTTCAAGCTTTAATTGTATCTTGTATTTTTTCTTTTTATTTGGATTATTTTGAGTATTTTTTAATGTAATAATTAATATACAAAGCTCGAACATGACATAGTTGGTTAAGGGATTTGAGTTTGTCCCACTTGACCTGCTCGACCTAGTCATCAATCTCTACGGACTAGTCTCGCCCCAACTGACCCCAACTTGGCACAAATCTAAGCCCAAGACAAGGTTGGGTGGCCCTCCAAGGGTGTGAGGACCGCAAGGTTTGTATAGGTTGCAATGACACCCTAGATTATAAAAAAATTAAAAATATATAGGCTGTTGGCAGTATAAGCTTAAAATGCACCACTGAATTATCCACATCAAATCAAAAGTCAATTAGGAAAAAAATGGTTTATTTGTTGCACATTTGCGTAGTGTATGAGATCAATTGATAGGTCATTTAGAAAATGATTTTAATAATATTATTTATTTTATTTTATTTTTTTACTATAGAATAATAAGTTTTATGTATTAACTATTGTATTAACTATTATATTGTTATACAATATAACATTATATATTAAAAATCAAATTATTTATTATATATTTTTGATAATTTTTCTAATCATATTTTGTATGCACATGTATTAAAATAGAAACAAATAACCTTACTTGAAAATATTGAATATTTTATTTATTATTATTCTTTATGGACTTTTATCTAGTTTATTCTAATCATATTTTGTATGCACATGTATTGAAATAGAAACAAATAACCTTACTTGAAAACTATTGAATATTTTATTTATTATTATTCTTTAAGGACTCGTATCTAGTTTATTAATTATTTTTAGTTTAAAATTATTTTATTAGTTTATAATTATTTTATTAATTATAATTTTATAATTACTTTATTATTTTATTAATTATAAAATAATATAAAAGGAACTTTCATTATAAATAATATAAAAGAAGTTTTCACAACAATAGTGAGAGTTTTTAATTAATTTATTAATAATGTGATAATATAATTTTACTTATTATTTAAGTCTAAGTAAAATAATTTTATATTATTGATATACATTTTAAAATAATAAAGAATAATGATAAATAAAATATTTGATAGTTTTCAATTAAGATCATTTGTTTCTATTTTAATACATGTGCATACAAAATATGATTAAAAAATTATCAAAAATATATAATAAATAATTTAATTTTTACTATATAATATTATATTATATAACAATATAATAATTAATACATAAATAATAAATATATTATAATAATATAATAATTAATACATAAAATATATTATTCTATAATAAAAGAATAAAATAAAATAATTTTAAACTAAAAATAATTATAAACTAAATACAAGTCCCGCCCTTTACTTTATCGAAAATAATTATAAACTAAGTACAAGTCCCACCCGCCTTTTACCTTATCAGCTTGATTAATATTAAAAATGAAGACAGCAGCGCCGGAGGATTAAAAAACGAGGTGGCAATGGTGGCGTAGGTAACTTTAGCTTTTCACTCTACTGTGTTGTTTTAATTACTTTTTTTTAACCTTTTAATTTCACCGCTTTTCGCAGCCTTCGGTGTAATAAAATAGTCAAGCGATAACTTTAAAAAATTAAAAAAAAATGATCACACTCAATTAAATTTCAAAAGGATATGTTTCTATTATAAACTCTTCAAAAAAATTTAACTTCACTTTTATTTTTTTTCTTTTTAAAAAAAAATTAATCTTAAACCCTCTTTTCAAAAACAACACTTTTCAATTTTAAAACAAAATTCTATTAATATTCGTAAGTGTTTTATTTTTCTATTTTTAGACATAAATAGAAAAACCCTAATCCATGTTTATCAATCCAAGGTCTATTGAACCTCAAATAATAGAACATTGAGACATTACATTATCAACAAATTAGGGCATCTTGAATGGTTGCTAATTAATAAATTAAGGGTTCGAATAAAAGTGTTCATCAACACTACCTACTACTTTTCGTATTCTGATTATAGATATTAAAACAAATAATTTTTTAACAAATTATTCATTTATATATATAGAATACATATTTTAATATACATAAATTTCAATTAAAACAAAAATAAATTCAATTAAACATCTATTAAAATTCATCAAACATAAATTTGATTATATGACTCAATTTAAATCATAGAACAACAATCTTTAATAAATAAATAAAATTAATTATATAATTTTTAATGAAAACAATATGAACCATATATGAAACATAAAATCATAATTTCTCTTCATTATTTTGAAAATCATTTTAATTGTGAGCTCTTTTTAGTATTCTTATTAACAATGGGAGCATTTTCAATTGAGTCAATTTCTCACTATATCCTTAACATAGACTAAATCAGATGGCAAGACGAGTTGACACTAGCACCAATGGTAATAATTGTATTGTATATATTACTATTAAAAATCTGAAAAATATGATAATATATGTTTAAAATAATGTAATTTTGGAGTATTTGTTCTATAATGTAAGTTTCATTGGTAATTATTGTACAAGCTAAATTTCGAAGAAATAACATAAGATTTTTTTATTTTCTTTTAAAATGTGAATTAATCTTTTATTATCTATTCATTATTAAGGTTTGGATGTGTGACTCATCACACAACTTGTCTCATCAGAAGAAGTGTCCTAAAATTGACTTTTCATAGATTGGACCAAAAGTTAATCATGACATCCCTTGTGGTTGAAGGAAAAATATATCATTTGTTGTTAGCACAATATCATATTTCTATTTAAAATATAACCCTTGTAGTTGAAGGAAAAATATATCATTTGTTGTTAGCACAATATCATATTTCTATTTAAAATATAACCTTTGTAGTTGAAGGAAAAATATATCATTTGTTGTTAGCACAATATCATATTTCTATTTAAAATATAACCCTTATAGTTGAAGGAAAAATATATCATTTGTTGTTAGCACAATATCATATTTCTATTTAAAATATAACTTAGATGCAACCTAAATGATCACAATACTTTTTAATAACCATTAATCTTGTTATCTTTAATCTTTAATCTTTAATCTTTATATCTAACACAAAGGAATCAATAATTTTACATAAAAAAATATTTGTTATGTAACTTATATCCATCACAAATGAACATAACATAAATGAATCAATAATTTTACATAAAAAAATATTTGTTATGTAACTTGTATCCATCGCAAATGAACCATAATTGAACACTATTTTTTTGTTTTTGTGACGGGAATGGTCGGGCTGTGAATGCGACGGATACCACGACTACGACCCAGGACGGCTACCAGGGTTGTGACCAGGGCTTCTGAAGACGCATTGTGGGGCTGCGACCAAGGCTACGGGGTCGGCGATTGCTTTCCAGACTCGGGGCGTGGGGCCTGTGGGGCTTGTGTAGGAAAAAGCGGGCACAGAAAGACAAAGCAGGGGCAGATTCGAGAAAGGACAAAGTGGGAAAGGGGGCTGCGTCCAAACAGGTCTTTGTCACTTTCTCCACCTCTTCAGCTTTTCATTATTTATTGTTTTATACCTGTTTGTCTCCTTTCATCCATACAACAACTGGCATACCCACATAAACTGGTAACCTCAGAACAATCAGACAATTATTCACCGCATGAGAGTAAACAGGGGGATTATGGGGGATAACCGAGGTCTGGCATATCAGGATGTTGAGGCAGGGGGCCCTCTAACATCGGTTTCAAACACAGTTCCAAAACAAATGGGGGCACTAGAGTGCATTTCGGGTAATAACATAGCAGGCAAACCACAGGTGCAACTATATGACCTATTGAATCTTCTAGCTCAAGGAGGTCTAAGGTTTTCAGAGTTTCACACTCCTCATGGATCAAACGGGTGGACCACTATTCGAGATGGGGGTTTGGCAACCTTGTTGGCCCCGCTGCTAGCAAGGTCGTCTTTATCAAGTATTTTGAATCTTATGAACGCGGAAGAAGGGTTGATTTTCGTAAATGCGAAACAATACAACGGGATTTTAAGGCGCGGGTTGGCTATGAAAAGGAAACTGAAACAAAATCAAAAGAAAAACTTCACTTTGATTTTACCTAAGGTCTGTAACAGCAAGGCAGGTACATCTAAGGTGGTATCCAAGAAAGAAGAGCAAACAAACCAAGCTGAACATACAAGTAATGGGAAGGTAATAGGTAGTTCAGTGAACCACGAATCAAACACAGGTATGGTGGGTGGGACCATGGGCAAAGTGGAAGAGTCCATTATAAACAAGACTGTCATTGAAAAGGCATCTCAGGAAATCTACAGTCCCACGTCCTCACCGCTGCTATGGTCATCAGAACTATACGTAGAAGAGCTCATGAGGCTGAAAAGTAGACTTGATGATCTAGAAACAAAGGGGAGGTACGAAGATAGCAGATTTAAAATAATTATTGAAGCAAACAGTAGGCTGGAAAAGGATAATAAAATGATGCAAGATCAAATTTTAAATCTGCAAGTTAACATGGAGAAGGGGCAGCAAGAATTGACCACCCTAAGGCAAGAGTTAGACCAATTAAAAACAGCAAAAAACGAGAAATCAGCGGTAGAGGGAGGAGAAAATATAATGGAGTTAAAGGAGATCCAAACAGCATTAGCAGACTTGGAGGTAAAAGAGAATCAGTTAAGGGTACACATAGAAGAGGCCAAATCTTGGTCACAAACGGTGAGTGGATCATCAAACGAGCAAAAAGGAATTATTGAACAACAAGTTAAAAGACAGTTAAGAGAAGAAAAAGATAAACAAAGCAGGGTTACAAACATTATCATTAAAGGTTTGAAGGACTTCGGGGAGGAGAGAATCGACATTCTAACAAGGGAATTCCTTAAAGATAAGCTGCAATGGACAGGGCATATTCAGCAAGCTAGTAGAATTGGGAGAAGGATAGATGGAGGAAGAGATAGGCATGTAAGAGTCACTTTGAGAAATTTAGAAGATAAAAATAAGATCCTAAAAAACAGGGGGTTACTCAAAGGCACACATATTTATTTAGATGAAGATTTGACTTTCGAGCAACAAGAAGAACAAAGGAAGGAATGGGAGAAGGTAAAAACAGCAAGAAATGAAGGCAAATGGGCTTGGTTGAAGAACGGGAAAGCCCAAATTAGTGAGCGTTTCTCAAACAAGAAATAGGATTTAAGGGCCCCACAGGACTACCTACATGTTGTAAGCTGGAATTGTAGAGGATATCCATGGAGAAGAGGAACTGGTTTGGGGCCCATAGCAAAAGGGAAAGATATTATCATTCTTACGGAAACGCATGAACATGAGGGCTGCAAAATTCCGGATTTCGAAGGGTATAAGAAAGTTTCAGTGTGGAACGAAGGAAATGAAATAGGTAAAGGTCATGGAGGGGTTGCAGTGCTAATAGCTGAGAAGTGGCAGGGAATTGTTGAGTGTGTAAAAGAAGACATAAATAAACAATACATATGGCTGCAAATAACTGAAAAAGGGGTAACTTTTAGTCTAGCTGCTTGCTACTTTGCTCCTAAAAATTCAAAGTTTTATAAGAAGCGGAATTTAGACAATGAAGATCCGTATGCATCACTAAAAAAAGATATCTCTACTTTTAACATTCTTGGAGATGTGGTTTTAATGGGTGACTTTAATGCAAGGACAGCTAATAATCAGTCTCTTCAGTTGAGCAGTGAAGCAAAAGGGGAGAACAATCCTTTATGGTTGGAGGAAGGTGGTGGTTTCCATTGGGAAAGAACATCTCAAGATGATAATGGCACTGTGAATTCGTTTGGGACTGAATTACTTGGGCTTTGTAGTTTGTTTGGCATGGTTATTTGCAACGGGGTGAGAAATTGGCCGACATCTGGGGGAGTCACGTGCAAGACCTACAACGGTCAAAGTGTGGTTGACTACGTGGTTTGCTCTCAAAGTTTTGGTTCTAGGCTGTTGGAGTTTGACATAGAGGACTGTCCTATTGAGATGAATTCTGACCACTTACCCCTTCGGGTTAAGCTTCGTGTTTCTACTATCAATCAGCACAACAAGCAAGTTCAACACATGCAAAAAAAAGTCCTTCCCAAGGGTAAAATCCTCATAAATCAGGAAAATAAAGAAATATTTAATGCTGTTCTTAGACAGCAGTTCCATGATTTGAAGAATGAGGGAGAGATTAACTCTGTTAAAGAGGCTGATGCCCATATTCACAGCAGTTTGCTGATCCCGATAATCCACAAAGCATTAAATGCATGCAAAAGGTCTTTTCCCAAGGTGAGGGCTGCAAACACATTTCCGGCAAATCCGTGGTATGATGATGAGTGTAAGGCAGCCAAGAGATCGCTAAAGGAGTGTGATATGGACAAAGAATACAAGAAAAAATATGTAAAATTAGTGCAATCCAAAAAAATGGAATACGTTAATGAAAGAAGGAAGGAGCTAATCTCACTTGGGAAGCAGAATCCTAAAGGCTTTTGGAGGGAACTGCAGCAAAAGAAAGAGAAGGTGGAGAACAATATCACAGATGCACAATGGTTAGAGTATGCTAGGCTCCTTTATGAGCGGGTCCATGAGAAAAGCATCCCTCCAGTTGTTAACACATCAACGGAACTATTCACCGTGGATGATATTAAACAGGGAATAAAGAAGTTAGCAAGTGGGAAAGCACAGGACATAGATGGGATTCAGGCTGAATTTCTAAAGTGGGGGATTGAAACTCTCGCTCCTTTCATAACAAGAATTTTCAACAATGTCAATCAGGAAGGCTTTCCTGTGGAGTGGACTACCAGTGTGGTCATTCCTTTGTTTAAAAGTGGTGATATTAATAGCCCATCTAACTATCGCACAATTATGGTTAATCCTATCTTTGGCAAACTCTTTGGGAGCATGGTTGAGCGTAGGATCAGCATTTGGGCAGAAAATGAGGGCAAAAGGGCAAAGGGGCAGGCAGGCTTCAGATCTAGGCACTCTACCATTGATCACTGCATCACCCTTAGGCACTTGATTGAGAAGATTTGGGACTGCCAGGGTGAGGAAGCTTATTGCTGTTTCGTTGACTTCAAGAAAGCTTTTGACACGGTGCCTAGGGACAAACTGTGGAATAGGATGGAGGAATTAGGCATTCCAAATATGTTTAGAGCAGCTGTTCACAGGTTATATGAGAAGGTTAATGCTAAAATCAGAACAAGTGAGGGTATGTCAGAATGTTTTGGCAGCGACATTGGGGTTAAGCAAGGCTGCCCTTTATCTCCCACGCTTTTTGGGCTCTACATTGATAAGTTGGAAGCTTGGTTAAGCAAGGATGGAGGGGACGGTATCCAATTAGCAGGTTATGTAGTGAAATTACTTCTGTATGCTGACGATCTTATTTTGATTTCAAAAACAGCTCATGGGTTAAGAGAACATTTGAAAGCTTTAGAACACTTCTGTCAGGAAGTGGGAATGCAAGTGAACACCACCAAAACCAAAATCATGATTTTCTCTTTGAATAGAAAAGAAAAACAACACATCTTTCTTTTTGAAGGTAGTCCACTCGATATAGTGAAAGAATACAAGTATCTTGGGATTGATTTTCACCATAAGCTCAGCTGGGAGACCTGTCGGGCGAAAAGGATACAGGGAGGGTGGAAGGCCTTTTTCCTGCTGCAAAACAGATGTAGGAAAGCGGAACTTTGGGATTGGAAAACCAAGAAAACTCTTTTTGGTTTACTTGTCACGCCAGTTGTACTTTATGGGTGTGAAGTGTGGGGAAGCAATATGTCAAATTGCAGCTGGAGACAAATTGAAAGAATCCAAAAACACCTAATAACAAGCAATCTCAAAGTTAAGGCCACGGTCCCATATGAAATTCTTTTAGCTGAAGCGGGGGCTTTTCCCTTGGAGGCATCGGCGATAACTCGGTTGATAAGTTATCTAAAGAAGATTGAAAACATGGACAACCACCGGTGGCCCAAAGCGGTTATGGAGGAGGTGCTAAACCGTAGAAAGAAAACTTGGATGAAGCAGAACAACAAGTGGCTGAACAAGTGGGACATCAATTTGCAAGAGTGTCCCAACACCAATAGTGAAATAAAAGATTACGTGAAGGAAAAATTTAGGACTGCCATGTGGTCAAATCAGATTGGGCGAAAAAAAGCATACTACATCAAAGAGTTTAACCCGACAAAGGATCATGGTGAAAAAATGTATTTAGGGGCTGCTATTAAAGGGAAAGCGAGGGTGTTAATAGCACAGATGAGGACAGGATCACATCATCTTAGGTGCGAGACCGGTAGATGGAAGTCTCCTAAGGAAACGTGGGAAGAAAGAACCTGCATATTCTGCAATAAGGGGGTGGTTGAGACAGAGCGACACTTCTTCTTGGAATGCATAGCTTATGAAGACATCCGTAAACAATATGCAAATAGTTTGGGTATGGATGATATGCAGCAGTTATTCGAGGAGGATAAGATCAACCAGACGGCCAGCCTTCTAGTCAAAATCAATAGTAGGAGATCTGATTTAGAAAAAAGCATGAAAGAAAATTAAATTTGGGTCTTGGTCCCATAGACTGTTTAGTCTCGTGGACGTCATTAAAATCTTTCATTCATTCATTCATCTCCCTCCTGTGCACAAAATCTCCAGTTCCTTTTCTCGTGTAAGAAGAAGAAGAATTGACACATCGCTGAAGCGGACAGCGGGTAAAGGTAAGATAATTAAAAAGATTACTGTGCTTTTGCAGTGACAGCTATATTTTATCACTTGATCTGCATCTTACACCATTTATGGATTATTCTGTCGCCTACGTAAATTTGCTGTTAGTTGTTTATGTTGCTTCGGGTGCCACATTTTGATTTCTTCACTGTTATCATCTACATACTTTAGCTGAGCCAGTTAAAAATTATCATCCGTTGTTTAAAAGGCTGTTTTTTTGGAAGTGGCTATATTTTGACTTGTCAACTAAGCTATTGATGCTCATTTAATTGTCAGAGTTAAATGCTTGTATTGAGCGTTGTTAGGGTTAGTATTAAGCATATAGGTAGTTTGATACTTAGAATTTGAGATATGCTGGGTAAACCATGGAAGGGGTACAGAGTAAAAAGACTGACTGCGTCAATAAGCACATCTTGTTTTATAATAATGGAGACACAAAGGCGAGAGGGTTCTGGGAGTGTATAAGTTGTATCCGGCTCCTTCCTTTTGCCCCTCATATAATACAATATATGGATTGGGGGAATCATTTCTATTGTTTCACAACCCACCTTCACATCATTCATCCAAGGATACTGTATGATTTCAGTTATTCTAGGCTCTGTCTACCCTCCCAACTAATGAAAAACGGTTTGGCTTGCTGGAAGGGGGTGAGGTTTGTTCGCGTGTTTCAATTTTGCAACTTATACCGATGGCTAAAAATGTTGTAAATTTATTGGTTTCTTTGAATGACATTAATTTGTACCATGAAATTGAGACGAGGCCTGAAGAGAGATCAGAATTAGATAGATTTTTTTTTTTTTTTTTTAAATTGCATAAATGAGCAAAATTTCACCCATGTCGATGGTCAAGCATTATTCTTGTTATTGCTTCTTTCTCTGCAATGTTGTTAGGGTTAAAAAGATAAGTTTTCCTACATTGCAACTAATGATACCAAATGCATCTCTTATATCTAGTTTTAACTTGGAGCAATGACCAAAGTTTATTTGAAGAAGGCAAAATGAAAATGCAGTGGCTGCCAAGGCTGAACTGCATCAAGCATGCAATATGGACTAGGAAACCTGTATCAATTTACCAGCAATGCAATGTTAATATCATCTAGATATAATGATGTGGCTATTCATCTAATTGTATTCTAATGGGTGTCTGTAAATTTGTCAAGAAATCATCTAGGAGAAATTTGTGGAGACATCAACTATGATTTGGGATATTGCAGTTATGTTTTCACCAAATCACTCAACAGGAAAATATTGGTGGCTTTATGGGATCCCGCATTGAGCAGAGAACAAAGAAGCTGCACTCACCAACACACCCAACACACCCAACTCAGACAGTCCACTTCTCCACAACAGTCTGGTATCACTCCAGCTATTCAATTTCCTCAAATTTCTTAACTAGATGTGATGTTCACATTGCCTCTGCCCTATAAGATATGCATTTGAGGCTATATCTGTAATCTCCAACAACTAAATTGAGGCTTTTTAAAGCAACAGTAAAACAAGCAAAATAAAAGGGTTGAAAGAATGAGTATTAGTTGTGTGCAGTTACCTAGGCCAATTCATAATTCAGAAGTTTTGGCCTAATTGGTTGCTTACCTACTTAATTATTGAAGATCATACACAAACATTGCATTAGGAATACTTCATTTTAAAAATGAAGAAATAACCAAAATTATATCAATTTGCATGACTTCTGTAGGAACTTTGGAAGCAAAATAGTACTATTTTGGCTCTAACAGCTTTGGGATGCTTTGTTATAATGTCCCCTTCTTAGGACTAATTATTTTGAAGACCATTAGCCTATTTCTTGAGTTCCTGTGGGTTAATTGGTAAAGCAAGGGGACTCCAAAGATCTTGGAGGATGCAGTTTCAGAGTTACAAGGTTTTTTTGGTTGGCAGTGAACTCTGTGGGCAATACTGATCTAAATGGCACTCTCTGAAGTGTTTTTTGACTTTTGGGGTGTTCTCCAAACTTCTTGGAGAGCATGTCTATTTATCGTAAGTCACCTAATTGGCTTCTATTATTCACCTATTGCCTCAATATCATATCAGTGTAGTGAAATTTAGATTTTTATGTGTTTTGGGACTTTCCACAACTTGGGTGAGTTATTAAGTTATTTAATTAATATTTCATTAATGTCGTCTAATGTTGAGAAATAATTAATTGACAACTTAGTGTAATAGCTCATTGGAAAGGTGATTAAATGTTGCACATAATGAATTATTTAATTTAAAGCAAAAGTGTTTCTTTGAAAAAAAAAGCAAAAAAGCAAAAAACACTTTATTCGGGAAAAACAAAAAAGTGCTTTATCAAAAAAGCAATGAAAAAACAAAAAACACATTTTCGAAAAAAAACAAAAAAACAACAAAAAAACACTTTTTTGAAAAAGCAACGAAAAAAACTATAAAAGGAGGTGTTGGGGGCTCATTTGGGTATGTTGAAGAATGATAATGTTATGCTACCAAAATGGCTTTGATTCTCTTCAATGTTTGAGGACGAAATCCCTCATAGATTTCTAGTTTCGGAATTGCAAGATATTCCCTAGCTAGACTGTGGTGTGATTCTAGCTAGGAGTCACCATTGGAGCTGCTTTGAAGTTTTAGTTTTGGTTTTGCAGTATGAATATTTTGATGATGTGATAAGTCATTCAGAGCTGTTTGGAAACATGGTTGTATCTTGCATTCATTTTGGGTGTGGGTGGGAGTGATTTGGTGAAGTTTTCCGAGTTTATATCTTGCTATCCATACTATAACAACAGAGTTTCGGACCTCTTTCAGACCTGCACCAGCCATCTGTTTGCCAATCTTTGAGGTATATTTGTTATTTGTATGATGGGTGGTTAGTTCTTTGATGTTTTGATACATGTGGGGATGTTCTATCAATTTCTTTCATGACCATTCTTGTAAGTTTGTAACAACATATGCATATCTTGAATTTAGAAGTTTTCAAATGAGCCAACATTGTAACACTGAGTGGCAATACCACTAATGAATTGCTCTTGATATTTTGTTGTTACTTACCCCATTGAATAAGTGGTTTATTGGTTCTCACTCACCGTTGAACATTGAAAAGCAAAAGAGTTGCTCTATCTTATTGTATTCACTCATCGTTGAAAAGTGGGAGAGTTGCTCTTTCTTGTTGTATTCGCTCACCACTGAAAAGTGGAAGAGTTGGCTTTATATTTTTAGTATTGTTTGATGCTTTCTCACTGAAAAGTAGAAGTGCTAAGCTAACCCCACTAGATAAGTGGATTACTGTAATGTCCCCTTCTCACTCTTGAGTAGTGTAGTGATCAATTAGCCTATTCTAGAGTTCTCATAGGCTAGTTGATGTGGTTAGGGGACTTAGTGGCCAGCATTGGAGTTCAGTGTTGGGTTTCAAAGGGGTTTTCTATTTATAGTAGTGGCCGGTTTATGATGTCTGCTATCTTTAGTTGGTCACAATACTCTTCAAAGGTCTTTAGTTTTGCTCAGTTTGGTGTTTGGTGTACACTTACTATTTTTAGCAGTGCTATTTATAGTAAGTCATTTATGGGGAGTTGGTCCCATGTCAGTATGTACGTAGTAGTATTATTTCTCATATGGTTTGGAGAGCCTAAGGTTGAAGTATTTAAATAATTGTTTTATTTAGTCACTTAAGTTGTTTTATAAAGTTATTTTATAAACTTAAGTTGAGGGGGTGAGTGGTCATTCAAAAAACACCTTGGGCCTGGGTGTACAACTTTAAGTTGTTTTTAAAAGATTTATTAATATTATATCTCCTCATGTGTGGGATGCCTAAGGGAAGATAATTTAAAATGTTTTAAATTTTCAAAAGCTCAAGGAAGGGCGTGGGTTTTACGAGGGATTTGAGAAACCTTTCAAGTCCAGTCACCCTAATCTCTTTATAATCTCATTTTGGCTCTCATTTGCATATCTTCACTTTGGTAACATAACAAAATGCTGCTGGATTTCTTCCAGATTGCTTGGGCTCCGAACTGAGGACGAAAACCCTTGTTGTTTGGGCTGATTTCGGTGGTGAAATATTCACCCTAGTCAGATTGTGAGTGTTTCCACAACAAGGATCACACACTGCTTAACAGAGTTCACCTTTTCAGGGGTTTGGGTGTTTGAAGATGAAGATATTCTACTATTTTTGATGTGATAGCTTGAGGTTTTGGTGTGTGGATGCTTAGCATCATTTTGGCTTTGTTTTGGTATCAATTCGGAGGAGTTATTTCCTGCATATTGGAGTTTCTTGGTATTTTCTAGGCTTCACCAGCCACAAGGCTGAAACTGATTAATTGCTCATACTTCCTTATTGGCTCGAGATTGCTTTTTGGGTATTGCATCGTTGGAATGCTCAGCTCAATGTGCCACATTTTGAGTATTCATTTGTATTTTTTTGGTTGAGTATTGATTTTTCCAAGCAAAATTGCCCTTCTCCAAGGACGTACCATTTCTGGGCATATGCGAGGTTGCTGATGCATAACCTCGCTCTCAGTCTGTGATTTCCAATTCTTCAAGGGTGTTGAAGGCGTAGAGACATTCATTGCTTGCGTTGGGGAGTTTGGAGGTGTTTGATATCATCTTGCTGCTGTTTCAAAGTCATAATCAGATCTGAAAGTTCTTATATCAGGTCTGATAACTCATTGTAATATTCTGATTTAAAACTGAAAATGAATGCTCTTGATGTTTATTGCAATCTCTATTGAAAGGCATTATTATCTAGTGTTTCTTGTTCATTGCAATCATTTCTTTATGCTGTATACATCTGAAAACGCATTTGAAACAAACACAAACACTTCATTGAACAAGCAAAACAGCAAACAAAGATTTTCAAAAAAAAATCAGGGGTGTATGTTACAGTGGTATTAGAGCCAAATCCTTCCCGCCATCCTGTGTAATCATATGAAATCAACACTCTTCATTCTATGAGCGCAAGAGAATAGAGATATATACAGAGGGAGATTAGAAAAGGACATTGGCAGCCCCCACCTATTCCGGAAGGTCAGACAATATCAAGAGTTCTTAAGGCTCATTGGGAGTCTTCACAGGGTACAAAAATGCAGCCAAATTCTCAAGGTGGTGAGGACAAAACAACAAGTAATATGGCTGAAAGAGGAAAAGGGAGAGGAAGGTTGCAAAGTTTAGGAGCTAGGATGGAGAAAAAGTTTGATACGATGATGGACATGATGTCTCAATTGCTGGGAAAGATTGGGCAAAATATAGTGGTGCAAACTACTCCTAACAATCCACAGGTCAACATGATGCATATAGGAGAGCATAGTGCTTCAAATCAGCAGAGTGGTAATGGGGGACAGCGTACTACAGCTGATTCACACATTTTTTCTAGGCCTTTTCAGCCCACTTTCTTACCTAAGGAGGCACCTCAACCCAGTCCAGATACCTCTTTGCCATTTGTGGATAGCTTAAGGGAAGGATATGTTGAGTATGACACTCTTCCTGAAGCCATTAAGATGAACCTATCTTACAATGAATTCCTGGACCATAAAAGAAAAAGGAACGAAAACAAAAATAGATTTGATCAGAGAAAACTAGCAGTGCAAAGAGACTTGCAGTAGGCCATTGGTAAGGTAACACTTGCCCACTTTGATGGGAGTGACAGTTGCACGAGGGTTTGGGTACAAAAGCTTGACAATTATCTAGCCCTTAGACCCATGATGGAGGAAGAAGCATTTAAGTTTGCCACTTTACATTTGGACAGGGTAGCACATGAGTGGTGGTACCATGGCCTAGTTACATTGGGTCATAGGTCTATCACTACATATGATGAGTTCACCACTAGGCTTATTGAAAGGTTTGACAAGAAGGACCCCAAGATTCATTTCAAAGAGCTGGCCCAACTTAAGCAATATGGTACAATAGAGGCTTATATAGCAGAATTTTAGAGGCTTTCAATAATGGTTACAGGGATTATAGAGAGGAGGATGGTGGTCTTATTTAGTGAAGGTCTTATGGAGCCACTTAAGGGATGGATTAAGGCATTTGAACCACCAACTTTGCAGGAGGCAATGAAAAAAGCAAGAAGTATGGAGTGGGCTGCCCCTAAAACAAAATTTCAGTCCAAACCTGTTATGCATAAAAAGGATAAGAGACCTTTCACTAAGGACACTTTGTAACAGAAAAAATAGTCACTAGGCTTGATGGAGACACATTAAATGACCTCAGAAAGAAGGGCCTATGTTTCAAGTGTAGAGAACCTTGGTCTAAGGATCATATATGTACCAAAGGGGGTAAAATGCATCAAATAGAGTACTATTCCGCAAAGGAAAGTGGCATAGAAAGTTCAGACCAGCAATCTGATTTAGATGAAAAAGAGGAAGAAGAGCCTCAAAGAGAGGTTGAAAAAGGGGAATCATAGGAGTGTAAGCTTGCCTAGCTATATAGCTTTCAAAAGAATGAGTCTTATGCATTAGGGGAGTCCTTAAGGGGCAGCGGATGATTGCTTTGATTGACTCAAGGACTACACATAATTTTATTGATGAGGGACTTGTAGCACATAGGGGACTCTAGACACAGGAGGTTGATGGATTTAGAGTGATGGTTGCAGACGGTTTCGCCATTAATTGCACTCGGATGATTCCACAACTTAGCATCCAGTTGGGTAACCACAAGTTCAAGGATGACTTCTATGTGGTTGGCATTGGGGACACAGATGTAGTGATGGGCATCCAGTGGTTGCGTTCCCTAGCAGAGATCACTCTCAATTTTCAGACCTTAGAGCTGAAGTTTAAATCAGAGGTAAGAACGTGGTGTTGAGAGGGATATCTAATGGAGGGCCTTGTGTTGTTTCTTACAAGCGTATGGAGAGGCTTTTCATACATGACTAGGTGGAGTGGGTAGCAGAGTGTATAGTCATGGCCGTAGTTACAGAGGGGGAGAAACATTCTTATCCACTTGACATATAGGCTTTGCTTTCTAAGCGAAGCAAGATCTTTGGTAGTATACCTCCTGGGAGATCACCTGATAGAGGCATAGAGCACATCATTGAGTTGGAGGAGGGGACTAAGCCAGTTATCACCACACCATACATGCACTCAAAAAGACACAAGGACAAGATAGAAAAGGCAATCAAGGAGCTTCTAGACATGGGGCATATCAAGTTGAGTAAGAGTCCATTTGCTTCTTCAATGGTGCTAGTGAAGAAGAAGGATGGGACTATGCGCATGTGCATAGATTACTGGGCACTCAATAAGAAGACTATTAAAAATAGATATCCCATCCCACGGATTGATGAGCTACATGGAGTAGTCTACTTTTTTAAGATAGACTTGAGGTCTGGTTATCACCAAATTAGAGTTAGAGAGGAAGACATTGAGAAAACAGCGTTAAGATGCCATTATGGACATTTTGAGTTCCTTGTTATGCCCTTCGGATTGACTAACGCCCCTGCTACATTTCAGTCTTGTGTGAACAGAGTCTTCAAACAACAGCTGCGTAAGTTTGTTTTGATATTTTTTGATGATATTCTTATTTACAGCAGATCATGGGAGGAGCATTTGAGGCACTTAGATGAGGTGATGAGTATTTTGGAGAGTGAATCTTTGTTTGCTGAGTTGAAGTGTGAATTTGGTATGATGGAATTGTTATATCTTGGAGACATTTTGAGCTCAAAGGGAGTTAGCATTGATCTTGAAAAGATCAAGGCTATTCTTGATTGGCCTCCACCTACAAACCTTACACAATTGAAGGGATTTTTCGGGCTTTGTGGTTTCTACAAAAGGTTTTTCAAGGGATTTTCATAGTTGGCTGCCCCACTTATTCATTTAACCAAAAAGGGACATTTGAATGGTCTAAATCAGCGTAACAATCCTTTGATAGATTTAAGCAATTGATGAGCACGTGCTTGGTCTTAGGTATTTCAGACTTCTCTAAGCCTTTTGAGCTTGAGTGTGATGCCTCAAGTGAAGGCATAGGTGCAATCCTCATGCAGAATAAACACCCTATAGCTTTTGAGAGCAGGAAGTTGAGAGGAGGTGAGAGAGCTTACTCTATTTATGACAAGGAGATGTTGGCGATTATGCATGCACTTGCCAAGTTCAGACAATACCTTGTTGGGGGAAGATTTGTAGTCAAGACGGATCATAACAACCTTAAGTATTTTCTTAATCAGAGGGATCTTAATGAAAGGCAACAAAAATGGGTAAGTAAACTTCAAGGATATGACTTTGACATTCAAAGGGAAAAAGAATGTAGTGGCTGATGCTTTGTCCAGAAGACCACATGTGAGCTCCATTATAGTCATAGTAGTAGATTGGAAGGAAAAAATAGAGGTTGATTATGCTAAGAATGCACTAGCAAACAACATTCTTGATGGGTCTTTACAAGATGATAGATACCAGGTGAAGGATGGCCTCATTTATTACAAGGATAGAATATTGTTGATTTCTGATTCTAAGGTGAGAGAGCACATGTTTAAGGCTTTCCATGACATTTCGATGGCTGGTCATCCCAGATATTATAAGACATATAGGCAGATCTGTGAGAGGTTCTCATGGAAAGGGATGCAAGATGACATGCTAGAGTACGTCCGTGAGTGCCAAGTATACCAATAGAACAAAAATATGCATACTTATCCTGCTGGTTTATTGCAGTCCCTTCCCATTCCTACTCAGAAATGGGAAAGCATATCAATGGATTTCATCATAGGGCTTCCAAAGGTGCAAGGGAAGGACAATATTTATGTGGTAGTGGATAGATTGACTATATTTGCTCACTTTTTCACCATATTAGCAGGATTTACAGCAGTGCAAGTGGCAGATTTATTTTTCAAGGAGGTATTCAGGCTTCACGGGACACTCAAGACCATCATCAGTGATAGGGACAAGAAGTTTATGAGTTTGTTTTGGCATGAATTATTCAGATTATGTGGTACGGAGCTGACCCCTACCACTAGTTACCACCCTCAGACTGATGGGCAAACTGAGGTGGTGAACAAGTGGGTGGAATGTTACCTATGCAACTACGTTTCAAGGCAGTAGAAGGTGTGGGTTAAGTGGTTGCACCTAGGAGAGTATTGCTATAACTCTACCTTCCATATGTCTATTCGGATGTTGCCATTTATGGCATTATATGGTTACGAAGCTCCCAACTTTGTTGATTTACTTTTTGGAGATTGCAGAGTGTCCAAAGCCAAAGATCCTCTTCAAGAGAGTTAGGACATTATGAGGTCTTTGAGAGAGAATATACAACATGCCCAGAATCAACAAAAGCTATATGCTGATCAGCACCACGTTGAGCGTGTTTTTGAGGTTGGAGACATGGTTTATTTGCAGTTGTAGCCCTATAGGCAGTCCACTCTCAAGAAGAGTGGGTCAGAAAAGCTTAAGCCTCATTTCTATGGCCCTTTCAGAGTTATTAGGAGGATTGGAGAGGTGGCCTATGAGTTGGAGCTACTTGAGAACAACAAGGTGCATAATGTCTTTCATGTTTCTTGCCTTAAGAAGTTACTTGGTCGGATTGTGGTTCCCTCTACAGAGTTGCCTCCTTTGGATGAGGAAGGCAAGTTGACTTTGATCCCTGAGGCTATATTGGAGGTCAGAGAGCGTACACTATGAAGAAGGGTGGTCAAGGAGTATTTGATTAAGTGGAAGAATTTGCTAGTGGAGGATGCTACTTGGGAGAGTGAGCAAATATTACAACATCCTGAGTTGCGATTGCTTGAGGGCAAGCAATCTTGGGAAGGGCGGACTGTAATGTCCCCTTCTCACGCTTGAGCAGTGTAGTGATCAATTAGCCTATTCCAGAGTTCCCATAGGCTAGTTGATGTGGTTAGGGGACTCAGTGGCCAACATTGGAGTTCAGTGTTGGGTTTCAGAGGGGTTTTCTATTTATAGTAGTGGCCGGTTTATGATGTCTATTATCTTTAGTTGGTCACAGTACTCTTCAGAGGTCTTTAGTTTTGCTCAGTTTGGCGTTTGGTGTACACTTACTATTTTTAGCAGTGCTATTTATAGGAAGTCATTTTTGGGGAGTTGGTCCCAGGCCAGTATGTACGCAGCAGTATTATTTCTCATATGGTTTGGAGAGCCTAAGGTTGAAGTATTTAAATAATTGTTTTATTCAGTCACTTAAGTTGTTTTATAAAGTTATTTTATAAACTTAAGTTAAGGGGGTGAGTGGTCATTCAAAAAGCACCTTGGGCCTAGGTGTACAACTTTAAGTTGTTTTTAAAAGATTTATTAATATTATATCTCCTCATGTGTGGGACGCCTAAGGGAAGATAATTTAAAATGTTTTAAATTTTCAAAAGCTCAAGGAAGGGTGTGGGTTTTAGGAGGGATTTGAGAAACCTTTCAAGTCCAGTTGCCCTAATCTCCTTATAATCTCATTTTGGCTCTCATTTGCATATCTTCACTTTGGCAACATAACAAAATGTTGCTGGATTTCTTCCAGATTGCTTGGGCTGCGAACTGAGGACGAAAACCCTCATCGTTTGGGCTGATTTTGGTGGTAAAATATCCACCCTAGTCAGATTGTGAGTGTTTCCACAATAGGGATCACATAGTGCTTACCAAAGTTCAATTTTTTAGGGGTTTGGGTGTTTGAAGATGAAGATATTCGACTATTTTTGATGTGATAGCTTGAGGTTTTGGTGTGTGGATGCTTAGCATCATTTTGGCTTTGTTTTGGTATCGATTTGGAGGAGTTATTTCTTGCATATTGGAGTTTCTTGGTATTTTCTAGACTTCACCAGTGACAAGGCTGAAACTTATTAATTGCTCATACTTCCTCATTGGCTCGAGATTGCTTTTTGGGTTTTGCATCGTTGGAATCCTCAGCTCAAGGCGACCCATTTTGAGTATTCATTTGTATATTTTGGTTGAGTATTGATTTTTCCAAGCAAAATTGCCTTTCTCCAAGGCCGTACCATTTCTGGGCATATGCAAGTGAGGTTGCTGATGTATAACCTCGCTCTCAGTCCGTGATTTCCAGTTCTTCAAGGGTGTTGAAGGCGTAGAGACATTCATTGCTTGCGTTGGGGAGTTTGGAGGTGTTTGATATCATCTTGCTGCTGTTTCAAAGTCATAATCAGATCTGAAAGTTCTTATATCAGGTCTGATAACTCATTGTAATATTCTGATTTAAAACTGAAAATGAATGCTCTTGATGTTTATTGCAATCTCTATTGAAAGACATTATTATCTAGTGTTTCTTGTTCATTGCAATCATTTCTTTATGCTGTATACATCTGAAAACACATTTAAAACAAACACAAACACTTCATTGAACAAGCAAAACAACAAACAGAGGTTTTAAAAAAAAATCAGGGGTGTATGTTACAATTACTTCAAGTTTCAACTACTTCATTTCAAGTATATTATTGTAATCTTGTACACCTTATGCTTTCACCTCGCCCACATCGGGAATTTGGTGATAAAAAACTGGAAAGAGAAGTTGTTTAGCAATTTCCATTCTATTGGGCTAACAAGTTTTCGATTTTTTTAAAGGGTGATTATTACATTTGCTTTGGAAAATTTTGATCCTGGTTTCAAGTTTGTAATGGTTTATGCAAACAATTGCTTTTAGAGGCAACATCAACCACTCATAGGATAGGGACTATAAAATGCTAGCATGTTTTGGGAGAAAGTTTGAAATCTGTAGATGCCTTTTTTGAGTGAGGCATGAATAAATTAGCCTTCTTGGCCTATTACAAGCAAATATCACCGCTAGAAGCCTCATATGTATTGCAAGGTAGCTCCTTTTGCAAGATCGCATTGGTTGAAAGTTGAGGCAATTTCTAAAGCTTTTCCTTTTGGGATCGGGGTTTCAAAGTGAGTCTTCACTTGCAAATTTTCAGCCTGTAATTTAGAGTCCATAACAACCATTGATAGGATGGATCATATTCTAAAATGTCAGGCTCAACTAAAAGTTAAAACTTGGTAGCCCAAGAATTTGATTCAGTCTTCATGAAAAACTTGGCAAATATAATAAATTACATAGGTACATAAATAAACTCAAATAATGCATTAGAAACATATAAAATGAATTTGGAGAACCCATATTTTTATTTTGATTATCAATTTGTCATTAATCAATGATTATATCTCATATCCCTCAAAGGCTCAAAATTCAACAAATAAAATAAATTATATAAATACATAAAATAAACTTAGATATTGCAAGAGAAGTACAAAGAATGAATTTATGAACACATAAATCTATTTTGACCATCAATTTGTCATGAATCCACAATTACATGTCATATCTCTCAAAGTTGCAAAATTCAAATATTGTATAACTATTCTCTACAACTCCTTCCCCTTCCTAGTGGTAGTTAGTCTCAAATTGGAAGGTAAAATTCAATTATCTTCCTCGGGAGTGGATGAATTGTCATCAAGTATGTAATATCCCAATGCTTTTGATGCTTTTGTGTCTACTATTGTCATCACTTGCAATGAGATGTTTGTTATTGAACTTGACATCTCATCCTCAACACCAATTTAAATATGGATCATTGTCATCTAGGTGGGGAGTTGAAGGTTGTATTGGACAAAGACAAGGCCATTGAGACACTCTTAGGCCAACCTTTGCCTCTTCTTGGTGTGAATGCTCTTAATAGGCTCTAATTATGCTCACAGCTAGAAGTGCTATAAGGCTGGCACAAAATATGGATGGCTAGTCTCTAAAGATTTGGTGTTCCAACATCCCAATCTTTCCACCACAAAACTATGAATAAGACATTTGCATAACTAAGTAAAACTTTGTATTATTAAGCAAAAAATTTCATTTATCAAAGAAATGTAGGATTAAAGGACTAATATTTTTTTCTAGATGTTGGGTTGTAGTCCTTTGAAAGCATATGATAAGGTTGAAGAAAAGAGCCTCCTCTTTGCAACCTTGTAGGCCTATAACTTATCTAGAATTGCATCTCCAAAGCTTTTAATTATGTGCCATCCTCTTTATTCATGTGGTTTGGTTGGCTATAACCTCCTCATCAGCCTTAAAGGAATCAAAGGAAAAAACTTAAAAGGGGTTAAGTTGTGCCTCATGGCATGTGTTGGTTGGTCCATCTGTGATTGATTATTCATTGAACAACTTCAATTTCTCTTGTTTCCACCAAAATAGTGCAATATGGCCTCATAGAGATACTTGTTTGACATTTTATCTCGATTAATGAAATGAAGAACTTTGACCAAAGGTTTAGTTGTGTAAATAGTTGAAAACAATTTTTTTAAATAAATTAAAAAAATAAAAATAAAAAACAACAAATGAAAAATTCATAAATCATAAGTTTGTAAGTTATCTTGAGTATCTCTTCTTTTCTCCTAGTGAACACAAGTCTCTCCTTCCATACTCTTGTAATATGGAGAAGGCCACTTTCTAAAGAGGTTCGCTATTGGTTGCTTAGGCTTTTTTAAAATTGAATTTTATTGATAGAGTCTAAGGAAATTGGATGATCATATTTGGTTGACAGTTTAGCAGTAGTTTCTTATTTACCATTAATAAAAATATCTCCTAAAAGTTTTTTGAGTCAGCAAATACTTTTGTCTTGCTATGAATTTGAGTATACATCTTCAGCTCAGAAGTCATACTTTGAGCATGAAAATATCCTTAAGGCCTATCAGCTGGTTAGGTAGGCCAAAGACCTATATGAGAATGATTCCAACTATTGATAGCTCACAAACATTCGCTTGAGAGAAGGTAGGACCTTGCAATGCTTTGTAATTTGATGAAATTTTTGTTGTGAATCATGTGATCCTTGATTGCAAAGATCCTTTCCTTTGGTGTGCTCTCATCAGGCTAAGCACCCTAGTGTGTGGTTGTAGATTAGTTTTGTGATATATCTTGTGTCTTCAACCACACTTTTGATCCATCCAAGCTTCCGGTGTGCACAAGCATTAGATCAATAAAATGGACAACACAAGGGCTCCAAACAATGGCAAGATACCTCTCTTGAAGAAATCTTCCTTGCAACTACATATGTAACTGCATTGTTGTGACAACTTGAATGACATTCTCCATCGCGACCATTACGGCCAACAAATTGCACAAAGCCTTTGCATTCTTGATTTTTTGTGAGGCATCTATAGACTTACAGAACATCAACATGAGTTGCAAACAAGTTAATTAGCGTTCTATTCTTGCCGTTTGTCTCCCCACTAAAGAAAATGTTGTAACCATTTTTTATCATATTTTCTTTTGGTCTTCTATTATTAGCCTCGCATGTCTGGTGGCTTCCTTTAGCAATGGTTCACTAAAATCATGTAGAGTGGGTGTCTTAAACCATGCATTGACAATGGTCAATGCATTTACGATTGCATTCAAACGTGGACTTCTCATCACATTGAGTGGTGTATTATTTTTTGTATGAAAAATTTGTAGTGGCCATCCTTGCTGCATGGTGTATTTCTGAGTTCCAAGCAATACTTTTGTTAAGAACTTCCTTTTATCAAATGTCTTTTTTATGTATTAGTAAATGAAGGCTTGAGTGCTTTGTAACTCATCCTATCAGTTAGTAAAAAAAAATTATTTATCCCACATGCATGGGATATTAGTAGCTATTTTTAGTTGTCAGCCATGTGTAGTTGTATTTAAGGAAAGAGTGTCTTGGAATGAAGCTGTAGGGCCTGATTTACGCTATCTTCACCAAACGAGGAGGATTTTCGAGCAGCTTACCAGAAGCCCGACTGCTTTTTGGCGACCATAGCGCATGACGCATGTTATTGTTTTATGGGACCGGCGCCCGAAATTAAAGAGATCGCCTTATTTATGGGTGTTAATGATTCGTGCCCGCATCTGCCGACGCCCGCGGAAATGGGGACGCGCTGGTGGCTGTACCCAGCCAAAAGCGTTACCATTGTTATCACCATACTTCTTCGATAGAAGGTTCAGGTTTGAAGAATACATCCGGAATGGCAGGTGAGCTCGGAATCATCGATCAAACATCACCCGGTCGCCAGGAGCCCAGGGCCGGTCGGTATCATTTCAGATCAGTCCGAGCACATCACTAGGGTTCCGCTTGGCCCCCTATTTTTTAGGACCTACTTTTTTGGCACTTTTGAGCAATTCTGAGATCCCTATTTTTTAGGGGCTATTTTTAGAAAGTTGCTATTTTGGGAAAAATTTCTATTTTAGAAAGTTTCTATATTTTGAAGGGGCCCGAATTTTGAAAATCCACTCAGAAGTTCCAAAAAGTCAACAGAACTCTCAGAAAATCGATTTGAAAATTTTATGAATTCATGTTGAAAATTAGAAAAATGTTGAAAATCTGGAAAAATCAGTCAAGAAATCACAGAAAATGGTGAAAAATCTGGAAAATTCATGGAGAAATCTGAGAAAATCATGGCAAATTTGCCTAAGTATGACTGAAAATCATGGTCAGAATTCATGGAAGCATGGAAAGAAGGCTGAGATTCATAACCAGCATGGAGATGAAGAACAAAATAATGGCAAAGAGCTTCAGCTAAATAAAGGCAATGGCATGGCTAAGGGGGAAGTGCGCCCAACCTTGGGCAAATGAAATGGCAAGACATGAAGCTAAGTCCGCTCCAAGATGGCAAGCCATAAGGTGATGTCCGCTCCAAGATGGCAAGGAATAGAGCCAAGTCCGCCCCATGTAAAATGGCATAAACTATTGTACAAAGTCCGCCCCTAACTATGTGGGAAGAAATTAAGACAAGTCCGCCTTGGAAGTAAAGAATGGAATGGCTCAAACAAGTGGCAAGTCCGCCCAGCCACTTAAAAAGCAATGGCATGAGAAGTTAGCAAGTCCGCCCAGCCAAGTAAAAAATTAAATGGCTTGAACATAGATGAAGTCCGCCCTAAGCAATGGTTTAAATGGCACAAACATAAGGAAAGTCCGCCCTATGTAGAGTTGGAAAGAAACTAAGGCAAGTCCGCCATGCCAAGAAGGAGGGAGGAAAATCAAAATTTTTCCTAGGCTTCAGCCTTGGAAATATTAAAAATATGCTTGGCACTAGAGAAATTCGCCTAAGTCTAGCATTAAAGTGCTTCATAAATTATGGCCAAATGAAATTGGACGGAAAGAAAATTATGGCCAAATGAAATTGGATGGAAAGAAAATTATGGCAAAATGAAATTGGACGGAAAGAAAATTATGGCCAAATGAAATTGGACGGAAAGAAAATTATGGCAAAATGAAATTGGAAAGAAAAGTTTTTGCCTAAGGCATTGGCAAGAAAATTTTTGGAAAATCAAATTTGCCTTAAATAAGAGAAAATAAATGCCATAAAAGGAAGGGGTTGAAAACAACACATAAAATAATTATTTTAATTATTTATTTTTCAACACCCCAAAGAGATAACCAAAAGAAAATCACCTTGAAAGTGCGCCATGACACTTGAATGGAAAATTAATGGAATAGGTCTCAGAAAGTTTTCCATATGGAACACTTGATAAGAGGTCCGACATCAAGAGAGAGACATGGAGAATTTGACATGAAGTCCTCCAACATTTGAAGATAGATGAAAAAGACTCTCAAAGTCCGCCATGGAAAAGTGTTCACCAAGCCCAACTTGTAGAGAGAGAGTATGGCAAACAATAAGAAGTCTGATTTCAGGAGATAGAGATGAAGAGTAAAATATGAAATATGCTCGTGCCAAGATGAAAATGATGAAGAGAGTATGAAGTTTGCTTTAAATTCGAAACAAAATTCACTTGGATATCAGGAGAGAGTGTTAAAAAAATTCAGCACGAGGCCAGATTTCAGGAGAGAGAAAATGAAAATCTTCATCCAACATTGGGATTAATGAATAATTTTTGCCATGGCTAAATAAAATAAAATAAAGATAAAATCAAATAAATTAGCCATTTTGGAGAAAATTAAAAGCTTGAAAATGAAATTTATAAAAAATCTTTCAAAGCTTATCCTGAAAAGTTATCTTTAGGAGAGAGAAACTCTGAAATAAATTTGTTTTATTTTACTGCAGGAGAATCTTCAAAGAGGAAAATGGCAAAGAAGGTTTAAAGTCCGACTTAAAGGGAGATGAAAGAAAACTTGGGGAGTCCACCCTTGCCCATTGCAAGACCAACAGGAAGGCCACCAAGAATTTGGCATCGTGAAGACAATGGCAGGCACACCGTCAAGTACATCCAACTTACACAAGCCAAATTCAAAATTGAAGACAAATCTACCGGCGAAGTTTATTTGAGCACAAAAATGGCCAAAATCTTGAGGGTATTACAAAGTAGCCAAAATTTGGCTAAGTATGGGAAATTCTTCACAGAGAAAGTTCCAATTTCCTCCATTGTGGCGAAGGCATAGGGGAGTTCCTCTCCAAATTTGAGGCACTTGAAGAAATTCCAAAGCAATCCGGAAAGAAAGACTTAATAACTTCAAGTCTAAACAGGTGCTCCAAGGCGAGGTGAGAAGAAGAAGCCAAGGTCATCCAAGATCAAAGCACAAAGGATAGAGTCGTCCGCAAGGAAAATATTCTAAGGCAAGAACATGGAAAAAGAACAAAGTAACCAAGGAGGACATCCAACCTACTGAAGTGGCGCCTCAACCAATCAGATTGTTCCAAGTCAGCACATCCAGATTCAACAACTTTCTATTTTATTTGTTGGTTCATATTTGGTAAAAAGGACAAGTGTCCTCGAATGTAATTTTCTCATTGGTCGAGGAGTAGTTAGTTGTAACAAACCCTAATTAGGGTTTTGATACGTAATCTCGTGCGTTGATCTGGAACAATCTTGGCCATTGAGCTGTCCCGGGGAGCCTATATTGAAGCTCACCCCTCATTTGTAAACATAGGAGCATGTTGCAAAACATGTTGAGATAAGCAAGCTGTAAGATTGCCAGTAATAAACTAATGCATGCATTGTTTTGATGTGATGATTGCTTCTATTTTGGAGTTGGCATGGTTCTTCTCCCTCATCACGGTTGTTTTTATTTCCGTATATGTTAGATGAAGCATGAGATTTGATAAGTGTGATTTAAGGTGCAGAAACTTTTTGCTCATACTTTCTTTGAATGAATGATTTTTAAGTTCAATCGTAAAGGATTAACTGAGCTTACTTGTGGTCTAACCATGCGGATAAATATTTATTCGATTTGATGGTAGTTATTGGCGTGAAAATCATAAGCACATTCCCGCCGAAGATTACCTTTTATTGTGGTTGATACCGTTGGTATTGAAGCGAAGCAAAGCATGGTTATTGGTTCCACCAAGTCAATACCGTCTCTTGAACTCTTAGGAGTAGATTAGAACTTCTGAACCCTTATCTCCTTTTTCAGTTTGTTTGATCCATGACCCAAGCAATAGAGCTTCATTGTCTAGACCTTCATTGTGAATTGAACAAGCCTAGCGTAAGTCCCTTTGTGTTACCAGCATAATCACATCAAACCACAGAGCTCATCCACATCTAACTGAAACATTGGAATTGCCGTATGATCTTTCTTGCAGTCTTAGCATACGAGGTAGTTTTTCAAGAGGGGATAGAGCGTCTTTGACACTTTATTCTAGAATGTTTGTTGTGTCATAAAACACGCCTCAACATGAATGATTTAGCTTGAGGAACTAATATGGCTTGAATTATCTTGATTTAATTTATCACAATTGCAATGTCTTCCCTTGTCCTCTTACTCTCATAGATGGAAAGTAAGGCATTCATTTCATATTTCACTTTCTTGTCTACTCGAGCACACAACTAGACAATTTTGCTTGCAATTAGAGCAAGCTGGTATTTGCAGTGATTAATGCCTCCTTGCATATAAAAATCTGCAATAGTTGTAGGTCGCTATGCCCTTCACCACATCTTTTATTTCATGCTTTTGTTAAATTAGTGGTCAGATCAGTGCACAGAAAATTAATTAAAAATCAGACACAGTAACACAGCATATACCCTGGGAAAACCCTCCTCTTGAGGGAGAAAAACCCAGCAACAAAGATCTCTCTTTTATATATAAGAAATGGCAATAGTTCTCTTTACAATGAGGCCAATACAAGGCCAATATCCAGCATCAACTCTTGATGCAATAACAGAAGATAATCTGCTCTTCCTTGTAATCTAAATCTGCACTTAGATAAATTCGCAATCTGATCTTGAAGTAATTCGCACTTGACTGAAGGAATAAATCGAACTTGCTTTTTCAATCGATGTAATATGAATAAGTTAGATCTCCTTATATAGATGACAATAGAAACAACCAAAGGATGTAACCTTTCAATAATACAAAGTCGGCCTCATAAAAAATACGTCTTATTCTTTTTATTAACAAAAAGTCGGCCTCTTAAAAAATCGCGCCTCCTCATTATTAAAATCATATCTCTTTAAAAATGCGTCTTTTACCAAAGGGAATGTCTCTTCATTAAAACGCATAAAAATAATTAAATAGACAAAAGGCTATATTTAATTATTGTCTTCATGCGTATTGTGCTGGAGAGTATTCGCCTGAAGCTGCCACGATCTTCAACACTCCCTCTCAGCTAGGGAGGATACTTCCAGCTGCTTAAGTCATATCACCTCATAGTGATGTCTGATATCGCCTCAATGTGATAGCAACCATAATGGCTACAACCATGCTATGGTAAATAAAGAAATATCACCTCATCGTGATATTGGATATCGCCTCAACACGATATCTACCATAATGGCTACAACCATACTATGGTAAAAGATATATATCACCTCAACGTGATATTGGATATCGCCTCAACACGATATCTACCATAATGGCTACAACCAAACTATGGTGAAAGATATATATCACCTCAACGTGATATTGGATATCGCCTCAACACGATATCTACCATAATGGCTACAACCATACTATGGTAAAAGATAGAAAGGATCACTGATACTGAGACTCTTTCTCAGTCAAGGCTGGATTCTCCACCATACCAAGCTTATCTCGAAAGTATACAAACTTTATCCTAGAGAGAGGCTTGGTGAGAATATCTGCCGTTTGCTCATCAGTGCTGATGTACTTCAACTGTACAGCCTTTCGTAGTACCATATCTCTGATGTAGTGGTACTTGATCTCGACATGCTTTGTTCTGTCATGGAACACAGGATTGACAGAAAGCTTCACGCAACTCTGATTATCACAATGGATGATGGTAGGCTCCATTGATTGTCCAAACAATCCCGAAGGAGCTTACGAAGCCACACCGCTTTCCCGAAAGGCCATACAATGTAATCATCAGACTCATGCTACAGATGACCGCTTCCCCTCTACACCGTGAAATCATACCAACTCCAAACTACAACAGAGGTGCTCTTCGATCTGTGACACAACCTGCCCAATCAGAATCTGTAAAACCATGTAACTCCAAGTCTGCATCTGAAGTATACCTCAACCCATATCCAACCGTGCCACGCAAGTATCTCAGGATATGTTTAGCTGCAACAAGATGTATCTGTCTCGGATCACACATAAATTGACTAAGTGCACTCACTGCATAGCAAATATCAGGTCTAGTGTTGACTAGATACATCAGAGACCCAATCAACTGTCTATACAATGTAGGATCCACCAAGTCTGAATTAGCTGCAGCCTCCTTCAACTTATGAAGATTGGTCTCCATTGGTGTAGACATGGATTTGCAATCCATCATGCCAAATCTCTTAAGTATATCAATGGTGTACTTTCCTTGACTTAGAATCATCTCATCTGGTTTCTGCCAGACTTCTAAACCAAGAAAGTAATGCATGAGCCCAAGGTCCTTCATCTCAAATTCTGAAGTCAACTCCTTCTTGCACTCGAGAATCAGGTGATCTTCTCCAGTAAGGATCAAATCATCAACATATAAAACCAATATTAGTGCATCACCATTGATTACTTTGAAATAGAGATTTGAATCAGCATCATTCTTCAGGAAGCCCAAACTAGATAGGTACCAATCAATCCTTTCGTACCAAGCACGAGGAGCCTGCTTAAGACCATACAAGGCCTTCTTCAGCTTACACACATGTGACTCCTTCTCATGAACTTCAAAACCATCAGGTTGCTCAATGTAAACTTCTTCCTCAATTACGCCATTGAGAAATGCTGTCTTCACATCCATCTGATGAATCTTCCATCCTCTCGATGCAGCAATGGCAATGATGGTTCTGACAGAAGTGTAACGGGCAACAGGAGCAAATGTTTCTTCGTAATCAACTCCCTCTTTCTGAGAAAACCCTCGAGCTACAAATCTTGCCTTGTACTTCTCAATGCTCCCATCTGCAGCATGCTTGATTTTGAAGAGCCATTTCGAAGATACCACTGATTTGCTCTTAGGTCTAGGAACAATATCCCAAACATCATTCTTCAGAATTGATTGATACTCCTCTGCCATTGCATCTCTCCAAACCTGATGACTGAATGCTTCTTCAACACATGAAGGTTCTGAATCAATAATCTGACTCATTAAGACAACATAATTGAAGAACTTATGAGGCCTTTTACTTTCTCTAAATGTGCCTCTAGGGGCTGCAAAACTTTCTGCCTCTTGCATAGTACGCCTAGCCCATAGAGGTCTCTTTCTTCCAATGACAATGTCAGTAGGCCCATCAGTAGGCTCCAAGGGTTCAACAGGATCAGCATCTTCTTTTGGTTCAACATTCTCCCTCTGAAACTCAGGAGCATGGTCAACTTCCATATCCTGAGGAGACTCTTCGTTACTGATCTCCATGTGAGTGCCCTTGGATCTCCTAAATGCAATGTCTTCCTCAAAAGTAACATCCCTACTGATCTCAATCAACTTTTGTCCTGGAATGTAGATTCTGTAGGCTTTAGATGTCTCACTGTAGCCCACAAAGATGCCCTTCTTGCCAGAGGGCTCCAACTTAGTTCTCTTCTCCTTCGGAACATGGATATAGATAGGACATCCAAAGATTCTTAAGTGACTAACTTTAGGCTTCTTCCCTGTGAAGGCTTCTTCCGGAGTTATATTCTCCAAAACCTTGTGAGGACTTCTGTTCTGCACATACACAGCTGTCCTGGAAGCTTCTGCCCATAAGAAAGTCTGTAAATCTTGATCATGAATCATGGCCTTTGCTGCTTCCATGATTGTCCTGTTCTTTCTTTCTGCAACACCATTCTGCTGAGGATTATAGGGAACACTGAACTCCCTCTTAATCCCTGCATCTGTACAAAAGTCTAGAAAACTGCTAGAGGTGTATTCACCACCATTGTCAGATCTAAGGACCTTAATTCTTTTACCAGAAAGGTTTTCTACTAAGGCTTTAAACTCCTTAAATCTAGCTAATACTTCCTCAGACTCTTTAGACCTCAAGAAATAAATCCAAGTTTTCCTAGAGTGATCATTAATAAACAGTACATAATACAAAAAACCACTTGAAGAAGGAACAGACATAGGACCACATAGATCTGAATGGATGAGATCTAAAATACTCTTAGATCTACTTTCACTACTATGAAAAGAGGCTTTTACGTTCTTACCTAGAGCGCAACCCTTGCAAGTGCCTTCATGCTCCTTGTCGAACTTAGGTAGACCTGTCACCATCTTCTCCATAATAGGCAAAGCACGAAAGTGTAGATGCGCCAATCTTCGATGCCAAAGATCACATAGAGAAGAAGTATCATGAACCAATGCTTGAAGAGGACGAGTGCAGACCCTGTAGAGACTTTCATGTCTCACTCCAATAACTCGAGCATCTTTGAAACTAGAGTTCTCCATCCATACAAGAACTTTGCCTTTTGAGAAGGCAATTTGATATCCTTTATCTTCTAGGGCTGAAATAGAGATGAGATTGCGCTTGATCCCCGGAACATAAAGAACATTGCTCAACTGAAGTGTGATACCTGAATCCAAATGAAGAGTAGAGGTCCCAATCCCTTTCACGGTGTAGCTAGCATCATCTCCAATGATAACTTGTTCCAAAGAGTCTTTCTTCACCAAATTTGATAAGTGCTCCTTGAATCCGGTGATGTGACGAGAAGCCCCACTGTCAATCAACCATGTGTTGGTATCGGTGGTAACATTGCTTGACAAGGCTGAACAAAACAAATATTCATCCTTCTGAGGAGAAACATCCTCTACATCTGCAACGGAGGCTTGATGCTTAGGTCTGTCAGGGCAATGTTTGGCAAAGTGACCAAACTTGTCACACCTAAAGCATTGAATTTTAGACAAATCTCGCTTCTTCTTGGAAGGAGAAGCATTATCATTTCCTTTATCACGATTCCTCTTGAAGTGTCCCTTCTTTCCACCTTTTCCTTTCTTCTTCGAAGCTTGGGCTGCAAGAATATGAATTTCTTGATTAGAAGAACTTGGGCCAACACCTCTAGCCATCAACCTTGATTCCTCTTGGATGCAGTCAGCCCTCAAACGATCAAACTTCGGAAGTTTAGACCTTGCACTAATTCCTTGAATATAGGACTCCCAAGATAATGGCAAACCGTTGAGTGCAAGCATTGTCAAATCTTTATCTTCAACCATATGACCAATAGTGGAGAGCTGATCTCTCAAATCTGCAATCCTCATGAAGTAGGCGATCACGGTCTCTCCTTTTGACATCTTCACATGATGAAGTTGTTGCTTCAGCGCAAGAGCCCGGCTGGTGTTGTTGATTTCATACATTTCTTCCAAAGACTTGAACATCTCCCTTGCAGTCTTCATCTTAGAGATGATAGGAACAATGTGATCCTTTACAGAATCAACCAGCAACTTCTTTGCTTTGATATCTTTCTTCCTCCATTGCAGCCTCTCTTCTTCCGCTTCAGGTTCAGGAACCTTGGTCTCTGCAAATTCAACCAAATCATTCTCCTCTAATGTAAGCATGATTCGGAATCTCCATGAAGTATAGTTAGAAGCTCCATCGAGTCTATCCTCGATCTTCAATCCGTTTACCATCTTAATGATGTGAAGATAGACAAGAACCTTCAATAGATGAGAATAATGCTGTGAAAGCACAAATCTAACCACGATCTTTCTTCACACCCGCTCTGATACCATGTTAAATTAGTGGTCAGATCAGTGCACAGAAAATTAATTAAAAATCAGACACAGTAACACAGCATATACCCTGGGAAAACCCTCCTCTTGAGGGAGAAAAACCCAGCAACAAAGATCTCTCTTTTATATATAAGAAATGGCAATAGTTCTCTTTACAATGAGGCCAATACAAGGCCAATATCCAGCATCAACTCTTGATGCAATAACAGAAGATAATCTGCTCTTCCTTGTAATCTAAATCTGCACTTAGATAAATTCGCAATCTGATCTTGAAGTAATTCGCACTTGACTGAAGGAATAAATCGAACTTGCTTTTTCAATCGATGTAATATGAATAAGTTAGATCTCCTTATATAGATGACAATAGAAACAACCAAAGGATGTAACCTTTCAATGATACAAAGTCGGCCTCATAAAAAATACGTCTTATTCTTTTTATTAACAAAAAGTCGGCCTCTTAAAAAATCGCGCCTCCTCATTATTAAAATCATCTCTTTAAAAATGCGTCTTTTACCAAAGGGAATGTCTCTTCATTAAAACGCATAAAAATAATTAAATAGACAAAAGGCTATATTTAATTATTGTCTTCATGCGTATTGTGCTGGAGAGTATTCGCCTGAAGCTGCCACGATCTTCAACAGCTTTTATGTGGGGTCTTTCCATTTGATATAATGCCTTGCACATTGAGAGAGTCTAGAGTCTGGACATTGAAAATAAATACTAAGTTTATAAAATAGGAAAGAAAAAACAAAAAAAGGAACAAAAGCCTAAGTCAAATCACACTTCAATTGTTGATAATGCTAATGTTTTGGTAGCAGCAGGAGGTATCTTCTTGTGTCAGAAGAATCTTCCTTAAATAATCTGCTATGTCAGCTGGCCGACCTCATAATTTGTCTCATTCAAGAAAGTCTACATGCAAGGAGTAACTGACATGTAGGAGAATCTGCATATTGACATGCATGAGAATCTCTGTTTGTATTCCTTAAATAGACTCATGAATTGCATTCGTAACTCCTTAAATAAGAAAATGAAATGCCACCTTGTGCGTCTTCTTGTGGCTACAAGTGTAACTGCTATCTGCCTATATTTAGGAGGAGATGACGACTTGTTTGGGACTTATTTTGCCTATAAAATCAAGTCACCTCTTCAAGAATAAGTTCGATTATTTGCAGCAGGTTATTATCCTTTGAAGAGCAGATTGATATCAAGGAGAAATCAAAGGTTTTCTGTATATTGGCATCTAGGAGAGGTGGTGAGAATTGTAAGCTGATTCATTGGAATCTAGGAGAGGTGCTGAGACTTAAGCTGATTTCTTTCAATATACAAGAGACATATTTGTGGCTGGGTTTTTCTCCCTCAGAAGGAGGGTTTTCCTAGGATATATGCTGTGTTATATTGTTCATGTCTTCATGTGTTTGTGTTGCATTTTTCTGTTTTCTGTTAGCTCTTATTTCTGGTTCATAATTTAACAGATAAATCTTACCAATTGCCTAAGAATCACTTCACACAATTGGGATTTAAATGTATGAAGGCAAAAAATGACAAATTTTGAGGTTTTAAGTGTGGTGCAAGTCCTTTCTTCTCTTGGTCAATATTTTAATGTTGGATTCATTAAGAAATGTGCAAATTTTGAGGGATAACTTATTTAGTCAAGAAAGGGATTATATAATCTTTAGAAGGGTACTAGCATATAACATGGTGTATAAAATTTCAATTTGAATTTCAAAAGACCTTGAAAATGTTAGGAATGAACTAGATTCCAGTTTGGCTCCTCTCCTACTTCTAATTTTTTGGCCACTCTTTAAACATGAGATAATATAGGAGGTGTCTTGGGGAACCTCCTCTCTTGTAGGGAAACTTAAGGAGTCTGCCCAAGTTTAGTTTCTAGATTTCTTATGTATACTAAGATAGCTCAAAGGATGATGCATTGCTATTTCACAAGGGGCACATCGAACTTAAGGAAATATTAAACAATTTATTTTGAAGATGCAAGCTCAAGTAGAGGGATGAATTATAGCAAGAAAACACATCAGAAATTATATCCACTTAGCATGTACACTCGAAAAGTAAACATAAATATTTGAAAAAGAATAAATGTGATTACTAATAACAAAGGAAACGAGTCTTTAACAACCAAAACTAAAACTAACTATTATCCTCATGAAAAAATCTATTACAAAATTCTACAAGTCATTATGCATGGACTTGACATGAATATAAATAATTTTATTTTACATTTGAGACTTGTACACAAAAAAAAATGGAAATTGTTTACATAAAATAAAATAGGAGTTTGATGAGAAAGAACATGATCATCAACAAATATTGTAAATTGTATAAATTTAATACTATGTTTCAATAATAATATGTTATTATATTGCTTTGAATGAAAGCTAAATCCAAATGAACACCATGATATGTGTTCTTTTGCTTTATTTCAAATAACTACCAAACTATGATATTTTGTAGTTAATAGGGTTCAAATGGATAAAAATTTGGCCATACATAAGTCAATGGGTGACCAAAATTGGGTGGACCTAATTGTTTCCATGTCTTCAAAAGACTAGTGGAACCTCAAGTGGAAGAAATGAGTAATACACAAGGTTTCAAAGTGATTCACCGCACTCGACAACAACAAGAAAGATGCCTTTAGCTTCTAGAAGTGTACCTTTAAGATCAATACAATCTAGAAGGCTTCTCAAATGATACTTAACGAGAAGCAATTATTTTCCTCTTGACACATTCAAACCGCTTCTTCTCACTCATTTTCCTTTTCATGATAATTATGGTGATTTAATAATAAGTTATATGAATGCGTTTCAAGTGGTATTTGGACAATATTATGTATGGATTGTGTATAAAGTTTACCATTACATACAAAAAAATAAAATTATATCATATTTATGACGTGAGTTATATTACAAGGATATTTAATAATTCATATATCATATAATGCAAATGGATATTAAAACATTGCATAAATTTAACATTATTGAAGTAGAAAATGAATTTAAATTCAAATTTATATATTATTGTGTGGTAGTAATTAAATTATATTAATGATTATGAGATTGTGTGTGCGTGTGTATATAATCTAAAAAAATGTAAAAAGTAAAAATAAATAAATCATAATTTGTAATAAATTTATTTACATCTCTAAAATTAAAAATAGTCTTAAATTTATAAAAAAATGTATTTACTTCATTTATATACTCTCAAATTTTATAATTAATATGTTATAAAAAATTTCAATTAAAAATAATAATAATCTTATTCATGAGAGTATTTCCTACTCATTTCTTCTTTATAAATATATAAAAAGAATTTTTTAAGGCTGCATTAATCAACAAGTCATCCAAAAATTTATATTATTAGAAATGAAAAATGTAAAATATGATCATAACAGCTATATTACCAGAAATAAGAAATGTAAAATGTGATGATAGACAACACAATAAGAAACAAAATTTGATATATTAATTTTATTTACTATTACTATTATAAAATATATCAAAATCAATTAATTAAAAATAAATTATAAATTAATTTTTAGAATATTGATTAATTATATATTCAAATTAAATAACAATCAAAACTAAAAATTAATATTAATTATATAATCTCTTACATTATATAGTTCTATTTAAATGAAAATACAAAAGGAAGCTTTCCTTAAAATCAAGATATAGTTAGAAATGTCTGTCCAAAACTGATGGATCTCAGAAAACAGGATTTCTGTTTCCTAGGAACGGCCGTTAAGACAGGCAACTGTGGCGCTAAGAAAAAAATACAGATCTTTTGGCACCAAAAAAAGGAGATTAAAATGGAAACAACAAAATATCAGTCTAAAATTGTTGTGAGTCATTTCAAAGATTTGATTTTTCCACGAGAAACTAAAACTGGAGTTTGATGGTGAGTTAAGACCCAAGAGAAATTATGAAGTGCAATTATGATGGATTTTGATGTATGGTAGTGCATCCATGCTCCAGTGCATTTTAGGGGTTGGATAGTTGTTGCCAACACGCCCTTGGTCTCATTGGCAAACTGTGCTTCAATACAAGGTCTTTAGTACCTTCTATTGCCATTGTTGATTTTGTACATTGAAAAAAATAGAAAATTCAGCAGGTATTCAAGTCAGACAATTTTTTTTAAAAAGAAATTAATGGAAAAAACATTAGAAAATTAAAATAAACACAAACAAAATACAATACTAGCATTGAGGGCTGGGAAATATGACAAACATACGACTTGGGCAGCATAACAGCAAGTTTTTTAGCATTTCAACTTTGAAATTTTGAAGAAAAGGAACAAAGAATAAATACCTTTGCCAAATGCACTCCAGTTTTGTTTCTATCTTCCAATTTGATCTTGAATTGCATATTGAACGGTCCTCTTTGCTTGATTTACACTTGTTAGGCCAAATAACATAAAAATGAAAAAAGATCATGTTTTTAAATCTCCTGGTTTCGCTTTTGGGCTTAATCAAGTTCATGCTTAGGACTCTCTCCAATGTTGATTCAAACTTAAAATCTAATCTCCAATCACTTGTCAACCATTCCTCTTTGCTTTATATACACTTGTCAAAGACCAAATAATAGAAAAAATGAAAAAAATCATGTTTTAAAACCCTTGCTTTCACTTTTAGGCATAACTGAGTTTGTGGTTGGGAATTGTTACTCTAAGCCCATGACTCACCGAGTTCTAGTAGCAAAACTTGCCAAAACATAATGAGAACTTGCTAGGAGTTGTCTTCAGGAGTTTTGAGCATAGTAATAGAAAACAACAAAAAATTGCTTATAATTGTGTTTAATACATAATCACCCCCAAAACTGTGTGGTTCTAACTTGCCATGCCTGGTTTATTGAAAAAACCAATCAAAATTGGGTCAATTCAGGTAATTGAAAAATTGCCTTTTATACGTGTTCAATTAAAAAAACTGCCAGTTTTTTGAGTCAACCAAACATTTTGTGATCATCAGCTAGGGCATGATGACACACATTTCTATATTGCTTCTTCAAGTTCAAAGTTCAAACCCTTTTTAACCTTTTTTCAACTACACAATGTGCTAGAGCTAGGGTTTTTCAAGTATTCTTTTTCTAAACTTCTTAAACCTTATTTATCATTCATAATATCATAAAACCTAACCCAACTTATGGTTAGGATTTCTTATTTAAAAAAAATGCTGCCATTTTTTCGGTAAAATTTAAACCCTTGTAAACAAAAATTTAAAATTTTAAGGTTAGGGTTAGGGCCAGGTGTTTTTTTTTTTAAATAAGACAATGGGGTTATTTTTTTTCAGTCTGTTAGAGGCTGCTAGGGTTAGTTAATTAACAATATTTTTTTTTTGGTTAAACCTAAATGTTGCAGTGTGCTCTGTGCTTGTTTATTATTATTTTAATTTTTTTATTAACCCTAAAGCAATGGGTATGAAAGTGTTTTTACTTTTTCATTTCAGTCAATATTTTATCATGTCACAAGATTTCACCCAAAATTTTCAATGCTGTAATATCCTCAATGGATTTCACCCAAAATTTTCACCCTTTTCAACTGAGTTAATTTGTCAAACAGTTTACTTGCAAGAAGATTATGTTTTCAGATTCATTCTTTGCTGATTGTTGTATTTTACTATAATATGGCATTGGCATACATAACAGAAGAAGAACTCAAGATATGCAACTAAAAGCGATAATGAACACAATAAGCTCAGCATTTGCAAGTAATCACAGACCTTTATTGCTGCAGCATTAAGTCTGATATTAATCTGAAATACATTACAGAAATGATAATAATATAATCTGACCTTCGTTGCAAGTTTCCAACTGTATGATGCTGATCATTGAGCACATTTGTCACCAAATTCCATCAAGTATATCATGTAGAGACTCCTTACATCCATGGCATGTTGTAGGAAAGGCATCATATCAACCAGCCCATAAGGAAATGCTCAGAACATCGCTGAAAGTTTTGTAAATTTGCAACTGTGTAATACTACTATAGCTGGAAGTTATGATAGCCAGTCATAAGTCAACAAACACTAAAGGTTTGACCTCCCACAGGTCAAAAACAACTCATAACAGTTACAACTATTCCTCAATCCTTAAAAGAACCCTCACAGCCTTCCAAAACACAAGGAGACTCCATTTTTGCAAACCTCACTAACAATGGCAGGAAATTAGCAAGCTTGCTGGAGCTTGTCACAGGTCATTATTACCTCCACACAACCATAACTACATTGGAACTCAGCGCTGAAGTTATCCCTTAGCTGTAGCAAGCATGGAACACATCTTTGATCATCCAACTCAAGGTAGAAACCTAGGGAACTGTTAATTCAGGACTGTAAATGAAATCTGAGTGCAATGTCAGATCAACAGTGAGACCTTTTCACAACACCAGCAGCAACAAACTACAGTAGGAGTCACTCCATCCAAACAAGCAACACCGCCAAGGAACAAACTTACTCCTTAACTCTCTAACAGACCTGCTGCAATGATCTTTTCTGTGTAATGACAGTCAACAGGGAACTCAATATAGCATCAGCTTCATGCCAAACACACGGACGCTTTCCACCAACCATATACCCTTTGCCAAGCATTCAAAATCTCATCACTAATGCCCAAATTTTCAGTCTTGCATATTCAAACAGCTCACAGACCTTTCTAACATCCAGCAAACAGCTTCAGAACCGCTGGAGTGTGCCCAGGCGCCTGGTGCAGAACAGGGGCGATTTGAAGAATGATTTATATAAAAATTCTGAATGAACATTAAGGAGTTCTTGGTCTTGAGAAACACCTATCCAACCTGGATGTCTACTTAGAACAGATTTACTGTTCTGAAAGAAGCCAAAATCTGATCAATCTTTGAAAGAAAGTCACCACAGACCTGTACGGCTTGCCAGGAGGAACAATTTCTTTAGGAAAATAATCTGCCACTATTAAGTCCTAAATTTCTATGCAAGAGTGGTCGCCCAGTGCTGGAAAATCCTTTGAACCAATACCCATAACCAAAAGCTCATCATACAAACCAGGGTATCCATTTTAGAGGGGTACGGCCTGCCTGGCAAGGTGGTACGACCAGATCACAGAATAACTCCAAAACTTAACCAAACAATTCAAAACTCCTGAAATTTGTCTTCAATGAAGACTCACAGATTTCAAAACCAATCGTTGAAGTGCAAATGCGAGAAACTTGGATGATGTCTCTTGCTACCAGCTAGCAAAGAATCTTTCACCACCCAAACTGGATACCCATAGGGATTCCCACCTAGGGTTTCGGACTTTGAAGAGCTCCACCAAAATACCAACATAAAATAGTAAACCAACATAATGCACAAATGAGCTCACTTCCCTTTTTATATCCATTTGGAATCCCCTTTTAAAATTTCCTACCAAAATAGTAAACTCTTTTATAATAAAGTGACATTATAAAATACTTTTGAATATTTCCTTCCTATCACTTTATAATAACACATTAATCTAATAATTTAATATTATCCTTTTAAATGTACTTTTCGCTAGGTAATATCAAATCATTAAATTAATTAATTAAATTAATGTCTTGTTTGGCGAGCTGGAAAACGGGGACATTACAAATTCAGAATTTAAGCACCCAAAAGATGAACCTCACACAAGTTTGTTACATGAGATTGGGTAGATTGCTCTTTTTCTAGTTAGATGGAGGGGATCACCATTTCACATCTTGTGTTTGATGATGTATTTTTGAAAGGTGCAAAAGAGATTGTGCAAATGTCAAAGACCTTGGTCTAAGTGCTAAGATTGGTTGATGGGGAAAAATCCCCCATGGGTTATCTCTACGAAGCTGTGGATAGGGGCAAAGCAGGCAATACAATCCAAATTGCGGAATGATGAGAGGAGAATTATGCTGGTTTGGGAGATCATCGATCCTAGATGGGATCGCCAAATGCCTTGTCATATCCATGTTATACTCTACTTCTTGAATGCCTCTAGCTATTGTAGCCCATCATTAAAGGAGGATGGACTAGTGAGTGTAAGGCTGTTCAAATGCATCTGCACATTCTTTCCTTATGTAGAGGAAAGATGAGTAGCCATCATGAAGCTGCCATTGTACAAGCAAGCAAAAGACTTTTTCTTGGACATGTGTACATTGGAATGAAGGAAGACAGTAACGCTAGGGATTAATTTCTAAATTAATAATTTGCAATCTGATTTATTAGACATTAAACAAAATTTAATGACTAATCACTTGGCTTATTAATAAAATTTCCTTTTTCAACTAAGTGTAAAGGTGGAAATACTTTGGCCATGAGACCAATTGCTTTGTTGGAACTTGGATGGCAATGCATATTCTAACCTAACCATGCAATTCTTTTGCTTGTGAGCATTTTTGGAGTGTATTTTTTTTTTGTATTAATAATAGTGCAAACAGGACAGAGATACATAGCAGATCATTACTGTTGATGCATTATTGCATCATGTCTTCCTACATCCACTAAGTATACAACAACTTCAGCATTTACAACATTTACAGCATATACAAAAATTATGTAACCGGGACTGTTCTGAGTGTAGTATGTGTGTACAAAACTGAACTAGTGAAGCACTGTGCATATACAAGATTTACTGTATATACAAAAAGGCCTGGGCAGTATTATATTATCTATTCTGCATTTATATCTGAGCATATTAATATAAAGGAAAAGGACATTTAGAGGTTTCTGCTATGGCTGCACTCTACCACTGTATCCCAGCCTCACTCCATATCTGAGAGTTCTTTGTTGGCCCTCACTTCCCCTATTTCTGGGTTATCTCCTTCATTTACATAGAGCCCGGGACCATGTCTTTCTTTGTCCTTCTTTGGCTTACCATTTGCTGCCTCTTTGTTGAAGATCTTCTGGAATTCATTGAGGGCCTTGAAGAAGGTTGTAGTGTCATCATGCTGATGGTGCCAGGTATGCCCATACTTGATTTCCTCTTTGTTAATTCGAACCGTTCCGTTTTCCAACAGTTTCATGAACTTGAACATTGATGTCTCCATAGTTACTGCTACCTGCAATGCAACATTAGACATTACGAGTCTTTTTGAAGACTCACTAAGTGCCCTCTGACACCCATTAAATTTGTCCTCATTTCTTGCCTTTCAAACAATCCAAATAATTTCAGTAGATAAACAATACCAAAACGATTACAGTTCTTTACTTAGTTTCTTGTCATTTCCAATTAGAATTTCTCTCCAGCTGACTTTCCCATTTTTCCCCCAAATTTTCTGTTCATTGCAAAACAACTTCCAGATTTCATTAGCATAAAAGCATTCAAGAAAGATATGTTCAACAGACTCAGGGGTTCTACAAACATTGCAAATATCAGTATTAGATTGATTCATTTTATAAGGAACCTTTTGAAGCAGAATTGGCCATCTAAAACATGCTTTTTTGGGGTCCACAGTATTAGACCAAAGAGATTTATTCTTTTTTTAGCCAGTCTTTGTTCTCAATATTAACCTTCCAAATTTTGTTCAAGTTTTAAGTTAGAGGTTCAAAATTAATTAATTCTTTATAGGTTATTTTGGTTTTCAATTCAGATAGAGGGATGGTGCCTTTCCACTTATAGTCATTTTGTATATCAATCTTAATCTGAGAGTTTGTATTTAGCTGAATATCCTTGCAAGCTTCTTTGAGAACATAGTAAGTTCTTAGATTTGAGTGGGGCAGTCCAAACTCCTCTCTCAAGAGGTCCTAGTCCTTCAACAGACCATTTCTCATGATATTTTCAAAGGTTTGAATCCCAGCTTGGGCCCACTTCTTGGCAGAGCAGCTTTGAAGAAGAGCCAATAGTTTCCCATTGTGATCTAAGTTCCACCAGATGGACCTACTGTGGTGAATTAGATTGCAGTTGTTTTCAATGAAATGAGAATGTTTTACATTAACCCTGATTAGTTCCCATGCCCTCCATATACTTTTGAACACCACTGAGCCTACAAGCACTATTGGGTGCTTAGTAATGAGTAGATCATTGAAAGGAAGCATTTTCCATGTTTACTTGCTTAGGAACAACAAGTTGGATATTGTTTCTCACTAGGATTTTCCATGGTTCATTTCCATCTAGAGCCTTGATGATCCATTTGGCAGCTAGTGTAGTGCCATGCTTTTTTAAGTCGATTAGGCCTAACCCCCCATGGGCCTCTTCTAAGCAGCACCAATCCCACCTAATAGAGTGTTTTTCCCTCTTTCCCTTCCCATCTCACTAAAGGAAGCTTCTGATCTTGTTTTGAATCTTATTGACTTGGTAGCTATTAAAGAACCACATAGAGGCAAAGTAGATAATGTAGGAAGATAATTTTTTTTGACATACTTGGATCCTACCAGGATGGGAAAGGTACTGTCTGTTCCATCCGTTAGTGTCTTCTTATCAATTTTTGTCTTAATCCACAACCACATCTCTCTTAGGTTAGGGTTGACAGCAAAGGGGATCCCCAAGTATCTAATTTGTTTGCGAGGGCCTCCCCATTGAAAGTCAAATTTCTGTAGCCAATCAGGGGGTATTTTTGCCCCATCCCAACATGATGGATTTTACTCTTGATATTTTTGCCCCAGATGCTTTGAAGAAAAGGTTAAGCTTGATCATTAGGTTATCTAAATTCCTTTCTTCTAGTTCTACAAATATTGCAGTGTCATCTACAAATTGTATGTTCAAAAGCTCATTTTGGTCAGGGAGTACCAAACCCTTGACTTTAGGGAAGCTACAAGCTTCTCTCAACAGATAATACAATGCATCAGAAGTAATGACATATAGGGCTGGGGCTAGGGGGCATCCCTGTCCGATGGACCCTTCTAGATTGAAAACCTTGGAGAGGGAACCATTGACATCAATTCGAGCAGCTGCATCCTTCAAGACAGAGTCTACCATGTTGCAAAAGGCTCTTGGAAAGCCAAAAGCTTTAGGAGTTCTTAGGAAGGCCCACTCTACTCTATCATATGCCTTATCGAAATCCAGCAGGAGCATGACTGAATTTTGGTTGGAGTGCCTAGCCCACTCCATTGCCTCCCAGTTCGTTATTAGGTTCTAAAGAATGTACCTCCCCTTGATAAAGCCTGCTTGAGTATTGCTTATAAATTTGGGAAGGATATTAATTAGCCTCATTGCTAATGTTTTGGCCAAAATTTTGTACGATACATTCAACAGTGTGATTGGCCTCCAATTTTTTATAATGGCTTTATCCCTTCCTTGGGTAACAATTTTATGAACCCCTTATTTATGTTTTTTCCAAGTGATCCCTTATTTAAGGCTTCCATGTATACTTGGTGTAAGTCATCATAGATATAGTCAATGAAGGTTTTATAAAATTCAACAGATAATCCGACTCATAATCCATCTGCCCCGGGAGACTTATCATTGCTCATGGAATTAATGGATTTTCTGATTTCTTCTTTGGATATGTCTTCAAATAACCTGGTTGCATCTTCTTTAGTGATTTTATTGGGGATCATTTGCTTAATGAAGGCCCTATCATTTTGACAGTCCTCATTGATTTTTGGAGTGTATTTGAGCATATACACTCTAAGAAATGCAACTGATTGAGCCTACGATGGATGAATGATTTGGTCTTCATCCACCACAACCTTTGTCTTTGCTTGAAGAAAATTTGAGGTTAGAAACTTTCCACAATGACTTCAATAATTTTTAATTTTTGTAACATACACTAGTAGGTTGAGAACTTATGCATTCATCATTGCTAATCTCAGGTAGTGTTGAAGATGATCAACCAATTGGTCTAGATGAGATTGATCTTGATTCTAAATGGATCACAATTGAGGAGGAGCCTACATTTAGTGAAGAGGATTTTGATATCCTTAATGAGGTTATGGATGATCATGAATGTGCTTGTTTGGATGAAATGGCTTCCATAGAGGCCACTTGAATTTGGTATTCTCCAATCTTGTTTTGTGTATCAGATATGACAGTTGACGAAGGACTTATGACTATGAGTAATGAGTCTATGACATTGATAAATGAGAATTATAAATGAAGTGTTTGGACTTTGTTTCTCTTTCAATGCACTCTATTTGGCATGAAATAGTATTGCAATTTTGTTTTCCATGTTTTTATGAGTATTTTAGTGACTTTTAATTTGCCATTTTTTTCCATGTTTTTCTCTTTTTATACCTGTGTAGTTGAATTCCATTTACACTTTTGGGTTTGTGTACATATAATGTGACTATGGTCTTGAGTGAGTTGTTTTTTTTTCCATTAGAACTTGTGAGTCCACATGAGTTTGCGTGAATTTTCCAACTAAGATTGGGGTAAAAACATGGAGGCTTATTGTAGTTGATGACCATCAACAAACTTGTCTAAACATGAGTGACCCTTGATGTTCCTCATTGATCTTGGTAGGACACAATAACTTGCTAATTTGGGACATGATGACTTGCTTAAATGAATATTAAAGTGGCCCAAATGAAAAATAATTAGCTAAAGGATGACCTTAGGGCCTTTCCCAAATGGTAGAATACCTCGAATGCTCAAAGGCTGAGTCACACCAAAGGATCCTATAGAAGGGGTTGATAAATCAAATACCCAAAGCTGGCATAAAGGTCCTTCCAAAAAGAGGTAAATATATTGTATCCTCAAAGTCTCTTTTCAAAAGAGGTAGGATCAAATTCTTGAAGGCCGACTCAAGGGATTTTCATGAAAGGCATAAAATGAAATGCAGAAAGGCCCTCTCTCAAACGGGGTAAAGATATTGAATGTCTGGAGGTTGACCCAAAAAGCACTTCCTAAAAGGGGTAAATATATCAAGTCCCTAGAGGTCAATCGCGAAGGGCACAACAAGTGCTGATAAGCTAATCATCAAAGTGCTTGAATACAAACCTGAATACCCTTCTGTGTACAAAGAGATTTTCTAATACGTGTACACCAGAAAATTTAAGGCACAAGTACAGCAGCAATAATTGTTTATACAATAGCATAGAATTTTCAGCATGTGATGTATGTACATATCCGAGTCTTTAAAGATGACTATAATTGCTGATACAAGACACAGAATAAAGACTAAATACACAGTGCTGCAGTTTGCTGATATAACTGAATCAGAGACTGATATAGCAGGTTCATACAATCAACAAAATGCTTGAGTACAAGCCTGAATACCCTTCTAAATTGATTTTTTTTTTCAATGCAAGTACACAAGAAACTGTAAGGCAGTAGGATGACATCAATATATGTTTATAGACTTATAATGACTATACAATAGCATTAAACAATAATTTTAAGCATGTGATGTAAATACATATCTCAACCTTGAAAGGTGGCTATAATTTGCTTGGGTAAGACAGAGAGTAAGCACCAAATACACACTGATGCAATTTTCTCGTGTAACTGATCCATACTCTGGTTTTGCAGGTCCATACACTAGAAATAGAACATGGAAATCCTAGTTAGATGTTGGAAGTTTGATTGAAGGACTGCCAAATCTTTATGGAAATTCTTGCCCCTAATTGATAATGTAAGAGAAAACCACCCGTGAGAAATAACTTCTCAGGCTGCTAGGGTCATCACTTCATATAACTGACACAATCAGTCCATAACTGACATCTACAGCATACAAGTCCTCACTTCCTTACAATTACAGGCTAGTTGCAAATATTGGTTTCCAAGGTTGCAAAATGATGGTAAATGCAGGCTTCTTGACCTTATACTTATATAGATGTAATGCTATTAAAGAAATTATTGAACCTAGTTGGCAAAACATAAGCATGGTGTTGACTGACATCAGCATGTTGTAAACCAAAGATTAATAGTAGATAGGTCATTTTCTTGTATTTTAACTCTGGAAATTAAAAATAGTTATGAGTAAGACAAACTACAAATGTCATTTCTTGTATTTTAACCAAGTATAGGAAATGTTATTTACTGTTAGAGAATTCCTGTTATGTACTTCTAAATGGTAAAACTTTAATTCCTTTATTTTCTAGATTTTTTCAATTACATGCCCTTGTTGGGCTTCAAAATTGGTCTCATGTTGTTTAGTCATCAAGGTTTTAGGGTATTAACAAGTACAATTCATATGCCCTTACAGAATTTTCATGCAATTCATATGCCTTCTAAGTATTACAAGTAATTGCACTCTGATACTGTGTCCAAAAAGTCTTGGTAGAGAGACGTCTCTGAAAAACATGGACACTAGTTTCCTTTTTTCCATGTCTGTCGCACAAGGAATCTGTAACACCAACCTTTTGATGCCTTGCATTCACAGCTAGGCCATGATTGAGCATTATCTTACCAATTTGAGCTTAAAAGAAAATGGAGCCTTCCCAATGGTATGGACACCTCCCCAGCCATTGCGCTTCAGGATCCCCTACAATCCATCTCTTGTTCAACTGTGTGGTAAGAGTCAAAACATGTTTACTACTTAGATCTCTTCTCACGTAACTTTAGAAGGCCTTTCCATTAACCATTTCCAGTCTCTCCACATTGGCTGTCTCTTGAACTGCACCTAAAAAGGACAGTTTATAGGAATCAGTTTACAGGTATCTTGATATGCAGCTTTGTTTGCTCAATTGTAATGTCCCCTTTTGGAAATGAGATAATAATAATAATAATAGTAATAATAAATTAAAATATATAAAAATAAATAAATAATTAAAATAATTATAAAATATAAAATTAAAGTTTAATTTAATCAAAAGTCAAGAGGCATGTAAAGAATCATGACTATTGAAGGAAAAAAGAAATATAAGAGACACCAAACAAAGAGAAGGAGCATCATACGAAGAATGCATATTTTATTATCTGATAATTACTCCTAGAGAGCATGGAACAGCAGTTCATTTAACTTGAGGAGGACACCCTTCATGGCAGAAATTGAAAGACGGAAACCCACAATTTCTCTTGTCAAGTTAAAGGATGGAAACACCTAACTTGGTAGAATTTGGACACATTTCAAGACATTTATACAAAGAGAGATAACTGCAAATTAAAAGAAATATTACAGCAGAGACTCGAGAATAAGTTTTATATTTTCAAAACTATGTTATAGACTTTAAATCTGAAGCATATATAATCAGAATTATAATTTTGAGGATAAATTAATATTTAATCAACTAGGTGATTATTATTGTGAATTAGGGTTATTTATTCAAGGCAAAATAAGGAAAATTTAAAAAGGGACATCGCATCAATCTAACTTTTGAATGCAGTTTAAGTCACATTCCATGAATGCCATTGTCAAAATTCAGTTCCTGGCTAATCTTTTGCCAACAAAGATAGGAAAGAGACCAAGCTACCTTCTTGGCAAGTGAATTACCTCTGCAGAAAGTCAGCATAATGTACCAAGCAGTCCACACTTTGTTAATCAGCATCAACACTGAAATTTGTGAATGCACAATTGCTAATTATATTACATGATTGGAATGGGCCTCTGATACTCTAAATATGCTGTGGTGTTTGAATTTTATGATGGAATAATGCCCAGCCATGTTGCCTCACCCTCCATTGCTTGTAATGCCTGTTTACTTTCAAGGGCAGACATTGAACTTTTAGGTCAAGGGTTCCAAATCCCAAACCTCCTTGATCCTTTGGTAAAGTAGAAACATCCCAACCCACCAGCAGTATCCGTTTCATCCCAACTTGCTTGCCTCAGAGAAAGCTTCTGAGCAGCTCTCCAACATTTCAATTTAATTTGTTTGTATCACAATTTGTTTCTAAAGCCCAGATGAAGCGAACAATTTTCAAACTGCCATGATGATAAAATGTTTTTAGCTTTCACAATGTTTGAGTTTTTGATTGTGTGCTCACGGGATCATTGTGTGAGTTCCCAAGTGAATTTGATTGTGTGCTTCTGGGATCACCATCTGATAATTTCTGGGACTAAAACTCACTCATGGTAATCCCAAAAGCATGTGACTCAAAAGACATGAAGATTTCTGGATACTTACAGCATAGTGTTTTGTTCTTGGAAAGAAGAGTTGGTTCCAGTTTTAGGATAAAGCTGTTTCTATGGGATTTAGCTGTGGCTTGCTGTATTGATTTTGGTGATAATTTTCTTTCAGTTTGTTTTGGGATTTGACTTTGAAGAAGGCATTTAAGTCATTCTTTAAGGCTGGCATTGGGCTTCTGAGCAAAGATCGCAGCACCCAATATGCCTGTGTTAGTAATTTGCATCTTATTTTCAGGTCTTAATTGTCATCATGGACACTGAATTGAATTCAAAATATAATTCTCAAGTTTCACTATTTTTTGATTCTTTATTGCAGCAAGAGCAGAGGTACAAGCATCTGAGGATGACACAGCTGCAGTGGATATGTTGCATTTTAAACATGTACTTCTACCCATTATTGACCGAAATCCATTCCTTACAGATGGTACAAAACAGGTTGTCAACTTTTCTCCAGGTTGTTTCAAAGTCCTGCTTCATATTTGTGCACATGTTTTTAGTTGTATATTTACTTAAAAGGTGCGTATGATACATTATCTGGCAAGAAGAGATGGAAGGAAAAGAAA